>CM021753.1:6114836-6150964 GCA_011075105.1 Heteronetta atricapilla | reverse complement strand
TGGCCCGGCCCGGCCCTGCCCACCGGGGCGGCACGGAGCGGCGGGGGGGTCCCGGCCGCCTCCCGCCCCGCGCGGCTCCGGGGACCGGCCCCGGTGCCGCCTCTGCGCCAGCCCGGGCACCCCCACGGGCAGCGCCCCGCGGCCCCCCTGCACCCCGCTCCCCTCTCCCCAGCAGCACGGCCCCCCAGGGACCCCCCAGGGGCACGCATCTGCCCCTGGCTACCCCCGGCCCCCACCCTGCGCGGCCACCCCGGTGCGCACCGGAGGCTCTCCGGGGCCCCCAGCAGCCTCCCTCACCCAGCCCACACGGCCTCCCCAGGCACCCCCTGTCCCTGCCTCGTCCTCCCCCCGGGCCCAGGCTAATTACAGCAGCACATTGATTGCAGCGTGGTGGGAGCACAGCGGGGCTGGGAGCAGGGTGCAGGGGGCCGGGAACAGGGAGCATGGAGCAGGGTGCAGGGGGCTAGGAGCAGGGTGCAGGGAGCAGGGTGCAGGGAGCAGGGACAAGCTCAGAGTGGGCTGGAGCCACGCTGGGAAGCTGTGTGCTGCCCAGGGCCTCCCTGCGAGGCCACGAGGCATCCACATGTCCATGCAGGGAGTAGCTGTGGCACAGGCAGGGACAGCAGCAGCAGCCTGAAGCAGGGGCTGAGCTGGAGGAGGACAGCCCCGGCCGCTCCACAGTGGTGAAGCAGGACAAACTCCTCCGACTGACGGCAGATCCAGACGCTCAGCACCGGCAAGCAGCACAGTGCCACGGCCCCAGGCTCCCGTGGTGCTGCATGAGGTTGGGCCAGCCCCATCGCCCCGGTGCCTCAGGATCTCAGTGCAGCCTGGGGCAATTCTCTCCCACCAGCTTTCAGCTCCCATCTGAATCCATTCCTCCCCTTCCCTGCGGTCATTTCCCAAGTACCCCCGGGGAGACGCGGTGGCTCAGGGCGCGGTGATGCTGAGCACCGCACGAGGGATGGGAGCTGTGGGAACCACGCAGTTCCCTGCGGCCCCCTTGCTTGAGGGCAGCACAGAAGGTGTTCAGCTGGAACATGCCCGGGTGCGGGCGCACTGCGGGGAGGCTCCAGGCCCACAGATGTGGAGCTGGAGCTGTGGCAGCAGCCGAGGCCTCTCTGACACAAACATGGGCTGGAAACAAGGAGGGGAGCTCCCTGGGAGCCCGATCATGCTGCAGCCAGGCTGGAGCGGCGCTCAGGCACTGGGGGTAGAGTAAAGGAGATGCTGCAAAGAGCATCTTCGTGGGCCAGCACCAGCCCTGCTGCACTGGCACTACCTGTACTGGACATGAGTGGATAACCACTGGCACGGTCGGGGACACCGCACCCAAAACTGGCAAGCACCAGGGGGCAGGAGGGGTGGCACTGCCAGAGCTGGCAGCCTCAGACACATTTGGAGGAGAAAAGTGTCCAGGGTCAGACACACGGCTCCTGGAGAGGTTGGGTGGCTCAGCCGCGTCCTGCCGGTGCAATGGGGTGCCTGGCCCCGGTGCACCTGGCTGGATTGCTGGCACTTTCCCATCCTGCAGGATATCCCTGTGCCATGGCCGTACTCCTGCTCCTGCCCACTGTGGCTGGCACCGTTTGCTGCCGGGGTGGGAGCTGCTGTTGCTGCCAGCACAGTGCCATGCCTGGGTGGTGAGGCTGCAGGAATCAGTGGGGATCACGGGCAGCCGGAGCCAAGCACGGGCACATGCGAGGCTGTGCCGAGCTGCTGGCCAGAGGGAACCACGTGCCCCAGCCCTGGCCCTAAGGGATGTGTCTCCTCATCACCTCCGCGCGGTGCCACCAGCCAGCAGCATCTGGCCCCTTCCTCGAGAAGCCCTTGGAGCAAACTGGGTGAACTTGTGCCGTATTAAATCCTGAATAAACGAGGGAAGGCAGCCAGGAAATATTGCCTGTTCCAACCTGCATGCATTTCACACCCAAAACGCATTTCCAAAAATTCCTTGCAGCACGTTGCTGATCTGGATTCGTTGTGCTGTGAATCTGGGTTAAGAACATGCGTTGCTTTGCCCAGATGGGGAAGGGGAGGCATTACTTCAGGACAGGGGGGAGACAGGCTGGGGTGGGGTCCTGCTCTCCACCACAGTGCTGACTGCACAAGTCTGCCCTGAATCACTTCATCCCCTCATTTCTGTGCTGTAAAATGGGTCTATGGATGGAGACCCCACCGTGACAGCTGTGGGGTCCTGCTCAGTCTGTGCACACATGGGCAGACACCTCCCGGCGAAGCCCTGGGTCGTGGCTGCATCCCTGCATATCAGCTGGCGGGCAGCTCTGCCGCTGGGTCTGTCCCCCAGTCCCTCAATAAAACCTTTGCCAAAGCCCACAGATCAAACCTGCCTTTTTCCTTGACTTTTTATAAATTATTCATACTCTGAGAGTTGTTTATTTCCTCTCCAAGGCACAGATGAGCTGGAGAAGCTGCTGGAGGCTCCCGGCACACACGGGGCTGCGGGAGCTGCAGGGAGGTGGTGGCTCACCCAGCCCCAGCACTGACTTCCTGCAGGCTTCAGGTTTTGGGGAAGAGGGAGCAGGACCAGGGGAGGAAGGCTTTGGGAAAGCAGCTGGTGAGTGACAGGAGCCACGTCTGGGCTGGAACCAAGAGGCTCCCCAGGCTCCCACCTCCAGCTCCATCCCAGCCTCTCTGCCTCCATCCCAGCTGGGACGCGGCTTCACTCCACACCAAAGTGACATGAAAGCAGGCACCAAAATATAAATCTGCAAATAAATAACACTCAGGGCTCGATGCTGGGCTGCACTAAGAAGCTGTAGGTGCTGCGGTCCCTTTTGCAGCAGGAACTCAAGGAGGACCAGGCCCATTACCCTGTAAGGCCCTCACGGTGCTGCCTGGGCCGGACACACAGCGATGGGCTCCTCTCACCGGACGGCACGGGGCGGAAGGTGGATTTCTCTCTCTGCTTGATCTCAGTAGTTTTCATCAGGTCTTTGGTTATTTTCTTATCAGCTGAAATTTCTAATACGGCATTTAACTCTGATAAATATATCAGCTCCTCTCAGTGCTCGCTGTTTCACCACTTGCCCTTGGCTGTGTTAACATCCATTGCCAGAACAATTAGATTTTGGATTGGCCTAAAGAGCCACTTGGGAGGCAGGAGTGTTTAGATAGATTTCGATATTTCCTCCGACATCTGGACAACTCGATTAGATGAGTCACGCTCGACACCACCAAGTTGCTGGCTTTTTGCTGAGCCCTTTTTTTCCTCTCTCTGGAAATGGAGCTCTCCCTGTTCCCAGCCTGGCCCGGCGCTTTTTTTGCAGAGCAGCAATTAGCAGGCGCGCGCCAGCCTGCGCCGCCGCGGCTCGGCTCCGAGATGCCGTCACCGTGCACAGCCTGCTTGCGAGGGGTTCGTTAACGCAGCCAATTTAACGACTGTCGCATTCGAGCTGACACCGAACGGTCGCCCGCGGGGCCGGGAAAGCTGCTGCCTCCCTGCGACGCGTCCCCACATCGGCTCCCCCCGCGGCTCCGCGGCGCACGGGCAGAATAATTCCTCCTTGTCCTTAGCGAGCGATCGCCGTGGAGCGGGTGCAGGCGCTGCTCAGATTTAACCTCCCGCTGGCCGGCCTGCCCCGATCCCCCGATTTTGGTATTGAGGAACTGTGCAATCGGCCACATCGGGCAAACGGGAGGCGCGCTGCAGCCTGGCGGGGCAGTGCGTGCCGGGCTCCTTGCACAGCAGGCGGCGGTGCCGGGGCACGGGGTGCCGGCCAGGTTTCTTTCCCCGGCCGTGGTTTTCTCCCTGTTAATGTTTTCTCTGCTCCGACCGCTGCTGGCGGGTGGCTGGCAGCCTCCTGCTGGGAGGCTCACGGGATGCTCGCACCTGAAACTATTAATATTTCTGCCCACTTCTTCACACGGCTCTTTCATCTTTCTGATGTTTTCCCTTCACTTCTGCTCGGGGAGCTTTGCCTGCCTTTATATCTGAAACTCTTTAATCCACCTGAATGTCAACACCATTACGTAAGTTTTCCTCTGCTGAAATTAATCGCCACCAAACAGTTTTCATATCTGAAAGCGCCAAGCGAGATCTCCGAGGATTATCGGGCCGTTACATAAAGCGAGGCAGCCGCCCCACCTCTGGTGGCCCATTTGCATCATCAGATCGATTCAGATCTGAGACGGCCAATGCCTGGATTCCCTCCCTGCCTCTCCAGAAGAAATCACACCTGGACCCATCCAGGACCAGGATCACCCTTTCCGCAATCCAGCCATGGGCAGGAATCAGGAGAAAAATATTGAAGCTGCTGATAAAAGCGCGGTGGTTTTGGCATAACCCAGAGCAGAGGGAACTCACAAGCAGCAGTGTGAGCGCAGGGCTGAGCAGGGGCAGCCTCCTCACGTCGAGGTTGATCCCAAACCTCTGTGGTGCCTCCAGCTCGGAGCTCCCGGACCCAGACCTCTTGGGGCTCTCAGGGCTCTCGGGTTTGCCCCCCGCTCCCGCCAGCCTCTGCCAGGAAGGCGGCTCCGTCCCCCGCGCGCGATGAATCAGCCTGAGCGGCGGGCACCCATCTGGGCCCGGCGAGGCTCCATCTGGGGCTGGGGGAAGGGAGCAGCCTCCCCCCGCAACAGAGCTGCCGGGGGGAGCGGCGAGGGGCAGCACGAGCCCTGCGAAGGGCAAATCCCACTGGGACCGCACCGGTGAGGATGCAGCAGCCTTGCTCCGAGGGTCAGCGAGGCCCGGGGTCTTCCCCCCTGTGCTCCACCACGTGCAATAAGGGGACTCTGCCATCGCCCAGCTCCCTGCATGCCCCAGGCCAGCGTGGGCTTGTCAGGGAGCACAGAGCCCCAAACACAGCAGGCAGCTGCGTCACATCAGGACAAAATCCAAGCATGGAACCAGGGCTGTGTTCCAGCCTCTTCTCCCTCCGGGAGGGTCCCAGGTGCCCACCGAGGTGCGGGAGCCAAGCATGGGGCAGTTCGGGCTCCGCAGCTGTAAGAGACCGAAGCAGCAGGGGTGGGACACGGGGAAGCTTTTGTGCCATCACCTGCGGTGCCGTGCCTCACAGAGACGCAGCTCGCCCCTTACAGCCATGCCAGCCACACAGTTTTCAGAAGCAGGCTACCAGAACACACACTGGTTATGACAGCGGCCGTTCTCTCCCACCACATCAGTCATTTTTAACATGTTCTGGGGAAGAATGGGCCTGTCACGGTCATCTTCAGCCCCGAGAACAGGCAGCCTGTTGCCTGTTCTCATCCGAAGACAAGCGGTGAGCCTTCTTTGGAAGGATCGGGAACCTCACACACTCCCCCTGTGTCAAAGATGAAGCATTAAACCCACAATCACTGGCATTAAAACCCTGGATTAAAGCAGTTATTTCCCCTCTCTGCTTCCAGGTACTCCCTTGCTTTAATGCTGTTACAAAACCACGCTGGATTGGGGAGGAACGTGGAAAATCCTCCCTTTTAAAGGCAGGAGGGTGGCACAGGCCCCAGCGGCCAGGACCACAGGACAGCGGCCAGGGCTGCTGCCGCTGCCATCAGCGGGGCCCGCTGCCAGGCTCAACGGATCGCGCTGACGCAGCGGGTTTCAGAGCAAAGCCTCCCAGCCCCCCAGTAGGGGAAACAGACCTCACACAGACCAAAAAGGCAGGAGAGAAACAGAACCTGGCTGTTTCTGCCCCAAATCCTAGCGAAAGAGAGGTGTTTTAAGCAGGTTTTCACCTCACACAGCAATACCTCTAACTGGAAAGCGACTGGGAGCAGCTCAGCCACATATCCTGCCTGCAAATCTGCGCTAGGCACGAACATTTCTTTAGGAGGAAGCTTTGCAGGACAAGTTTGGATAGGTTTTTACTCTTTAAGGCTATCCCCACACATTTCTGTGGCTGACTGCTCTGCCTGCAAGCGAGGCAGGGAGGGAACACAAGCACCAAGGGCCATGGCTGCCCTCGTCAGATGGGCACAGCTCCCGGTCATCTCCAGCAGCAGGGCAGCACCTCAGGGTGTTAACCTGGCAGGAGGGCTACAAAGACACTCAAACTGTACTTTATTCTGAAAGACGCAACAGAGCCAATTGCTGTTCTGAAGGAGACATTTACTAGCGCAGCATTAATGCCTGACACAGGTGTCATTCCCCTCCAGTCAGGTCAAGGCCATCAGGCAGCCCTGACCCCGCGGTGAGTGGACCAGCGGCAGCAGAGCCCAGCCGTGCCGGGCGCTTTCCTTCCAGGGGCTTCACTTCCTTGGCTGCAGACAACTGATGTCGGGTCCCAGTGTGTCAAGGCTTGGGCTCTTCCTGGCCACTGTGGTAGTCGGGCGGGGTGTACTTCCCTTCCTTGATCATCTTGTCCCTCTGCTCCAGGATCTTTTTCAGACGCGCAGCCTGACAAAGCACACAGCAGAGTTGATGGGGACATGTAAGAGGCATCACAGCAGTTACCAGCACTCACACGGCCTCTAGCGGAACCCTGGCACAGCCCCAAGGGAACTCCGTGCATGCAGAACCCGCACTAACCCTTCCCATGGGCATTCTTCTGCTGCCATGACACGTTTTACTAGTAAACATTACAATCTTTGAGTCAGGGACGCTCTCCGCTTTCTGTGAAAGCTGAAGGCTGACCCTCCACATGCCTCAGCTCTTCAGTTAACCTGCCACACACAAGTCCCAGCACCCCTCCTACCCCCCCCGAATCTCCTTTCCACCTGAGGCATCCGCAACCCCCCGGGGCGCTCAGGTGGCGCTCAGCCCCCCCTTTGACCAAAGCCCCTCTGCCGGCCCCCTGCGGGCACAGAGGGGCCCAGACGCAGCCCCAGGTCGGCGGGCGGCGCTCACCAGCTTGGTGCGGTGCATGCACTCCATGAAGTCCTCGTACTCGGGCTGGCACTCGCGGCGGGCCCGCGTCTGGCCCAGGCCGTGCCCGCACTCCACCCACTCCCGCTCAAAAGCATGGCAGACCCCAGCCTTGCTGTGAGGCTGCGCCGTGCTCTGCCGCAGCAGCCAGCGGTCCAGATCGAGGCCCAGCTGCCGCTGCAGGTCCAGGAACGGCATGGCGGCGGACAACGGCGCGGGCACCGGCACCGGCAGCGCCCGCCGTCCTTCACCAGCCCTACGCGACGACGCCGCCGTCAAGCACGGCCGCCGCCGCGACCTCCGCGCCGCGCTTTACGGCCGAGCCGGAGGCACGGGCACTGGCGGCACCTCCCGGCAGCGCCCCCTGGTGGCGTGGAGGGTGGAGCGCCCGCCGCGCCCCGGCGCCCCCTACCGGGGGTAGGGCCAGTGATCCTAGTGTTCCCAGTGTCCCCAGTGATCCCCGTGATCCTAGTGTTCCCAGTGTCCCCAGTGATCCCAGTGTCTCCAGGGATCCCAGTGCCTCCAGTGATCCCAGTGCTCCCAGTGTCCCCAGTGATCCCAGTGATCTCAATGGCCCCAGTGCTCCCAGTGCCCAACACTTGCAGTGCTCCCAGTAACCTCAGTGCTCCCAGTTTCCCCAATGTCCCCAGCGCTCCCAGCGCTCCCAGTGTCCACACTGCCCCCAGTGCTCCCAGTGACCCCAGTACGCAACACTCATAGCACTCCCAGTGACCCTAGTGCCCCACACTCCCAGTAACTCCAGTACTCCCAGTGACCCCAGTGCCCAATGCTCCCAGTGCACAGTGTCCCCAGTGCTCCCAGTGCCCAAAGTCTCTGGCTTTCAGGGTCTCACAGTGTCCCCATTCTTTGGCTTTTGTAGCCTACCCCACCACAGTGCTGTGACAGCAGGCAGGAGGGCTCATTAGGGTGCCACCCAGCCTTTCCCCCAGCTGTACCCACATCCCAGAGCCCACCCCTATCTCCAAGCTCCCCCCCCCCCTCCCCCGCAAGTCCCTGGGGTCCCTCTGGATGCCTGAACACAGCCCCCAAGCCTTGGATGAACAGCCCCAGCTTCCCTAACAAGCACAGCCTCGTTATGCAGCTACCTGCTTAACAGAGCCGGCTCCTCTGCCACCTCAGGCGCAGGGAGGGGAGGAAGAGCCCGGGGGCTCCTGAGAACTCGAGCCATGCTCAACAACTGTTTATTACCATAACTCTTTAAAAAAGAACCCAAACCCGTCCGCCTGCCTGCCCAGCCCCTGCAGCAGGCACACAGCACCACACGAGCAGGAGGAGCAGGATCCACGCAGGGCACTGAGGGCTGCCTGTGGGTCCCAGGACAGGGTGCGGGCACAGGGGTGCTGGCACAGCACCTTCCCCATCCCTTTGCTGCTCAGATGATGCCGGCCGGAGCGAAAACTGGGGGGACACAGAGCGACTCCACCATCTCCCAGCCGCATGACAAGGGGGTGCAGGCGCTCTCATGGTCGTCTTCTGCCGGCAGCGGCTTCCCCTGGAAGAGCTGGACGGCCTTCCTGCAAGCACGAGACATCCAGGGGGGTGCGAGGGCACCCACTCATGAAATGCCACAGGGTGGGCCTGAGGAAGGGGAACTCGGGGGCTCTTGCTTCTCCAGAGCCCCAGCCCCGTCTGCATGGCCGAAGCTGAGCTGCCCATGGCTTCTCCAGTGAAAAAGTGGTTCAGATTTTAAAAACTGTCTAGTTATTTAATAACCCCAGTGGCCAGGCTTTTACCCTGAATCCCCAGGGTTTGCCCCTCAGATCTGACCCTCTCCCCTGTGCAGAGAGCCCAGCCTGGGGGCTTCTTGGAGCCTCTCTCTGGAAGCCCCCAGCCCTGCTCACAAGGACGGTCTCTTACCAGGCCAGGCGTGACATGGCGTAGGTGACCTGTGGCTGGGAGCACCCACCCAGCAGGGATGAAGCGGCAATGGTGTATGCACCCATGTCCTGGAAAATTAGCCAGTCGCCGTCCTGCAGGTCAGGCAGCTCCATGCCTTCGGCAATCCGGTCCTCTGAGTGCCCCGGCGGACCCCAGAGGCTGCTGCATAAGAGGTGGTCTGGGCAGGGCTTCTGTGGGGGAAAGATCAGGCAGCCACTGGGAATGAGGGCAGCTGCACCACAGCGCTGAGCTGTTTTATATATGGTGAGAATCTGGCCCCAAACAAAAGACACGCTCTTAGAATTAACCCAGGCGGCTAGAGCCCGGACCAGGCTGCCTTGATGCCCGTGGAAAGCATCCAGTGACAGGTCTGGCTTGGTGTTCTTTCACCAGCTTTAAAGACCAGCCTGAAAGGATGGTTTTCACCTTTCCCAAAGGTTCTTTGGTGGCCAGACAGCATCTGTACAGCCTAACTTACCACCCCACACTGGCTTGCCAAGCCCGGAGGCAGACCCAGGCACTTGCCATGGACATTTGATACCGCTGAGGGACCTGCTGGGCTCCCCTCAAGCCAGAACAGACCCTCACCTTGTGCAGCAGAGGCTTCGGGCAGGGGCTGTCAAACAGGACGCAGCTGAAGGCGCCATAGATGCCATCACTGAGGTGGTAGACGAGGCTCTTCTTGCTGCCAGACTCTTCACCTGGGGGGAACAGAGAGGGGCTCAGGGGCCACAGTCCCACGGGTAGGTGGGTCCCACGGTCCCACATACCATCAGAGCCCGGCTGTTCCACGGGAACCTCTTCCTTGGCGGTGATGCTGGCTGCGAGAGTGAAGGCCGAGGTGACATAGTATCGCCCAGGTCTTGCAACGATCTCCACCCCACAGCCCTCTGGGAAATACGTGTCCAAGGCAGAGTTTATTATGGCAGTGACCTGGGTGGGAGAAAGATGTTCGCCCCCATGAACTCAGCCTCACTGCCCAG
This sequence comes from Heteronetta atricapilla, assembly GCA_011075105.1. Lineage (NCBI taxonomy): Eukaryota > Metazoa > Chordata > Aves > Anseriformes > Anatidae > Heteronetta > Heteronetta atricapilla. The sequence continues at coordinate 6,141,256 of CM021753.1, read as the reverse complement.
CGCAGGCAGAGAGTCTGCTCCAGCCTCGCTCTCTGCCTGCCCAGAGCCAGGCCTGGGAGCTGTGTACCTCCTCGAAGTGAGCTCTGGCATCCTCGGTGCCAGGGAATCCCCCTCCGATGTCCAGGAGGTGCATCCGATAGCCCAGCTCTGTGCCCATGTCAAATGCCAGCTGTGCCTCAGCGACAGCCTGGGCAAAGCCCTGGGGCTCCAGGCTGCAGCTCCCAAGGTGAAAGCTGAGGGCACAGTCTCCGTTGAGCAGGGCTGGCCTGTCCCATGTAGCAGTGAGGGGACACAGAGATCCCCCGGTCCTCACCGGGGCACCCCTGCACCTCCCACATACCATCCAGGGTGAGACTGCCTGGCCCACCCCACAGAGCCCTTCTCTGCAGGCCAACCTGCCCCAAAGTGGTCCCAACAAGAGCTCCCCACCGGGATGCCCACCGGGCTGAGCACCCCAATGGAAGGACAACGTGCTGTACCTGATGCCAACAACCTCCACAGCCTGCTCCTTCGCTGCCTCTAGCAGGCGCCGGCAGGACTTGAGCGTGGCACCAAACATCATGCTTGGGTGGGCAGAGGGGCTGGAGTCAGCAGCAATACCCAAAAGCATCCTGCACAGAGAAAGCCATCGTGTTGAGGGGTCTTTGGGCCCTCCACCACCCCACAGCCACCTCCACAGCTCCTACTTTGCCCCCCCCTCCACTGGTGCCAGTGGATCCTGCATCGGCACCCACCTGGCGTGAGGGTGGCTCCTGGCCACCTTGCCCAGCTCCACCTCGTTGTCAAAGGCCATCAGCCGCACGCCGTGGCTGGCTGCGTATTTGATGTGGGCAATCTGCTTGCAGGGGCTGCTGTAGAAGATCTTGTCAGCTGGGACCCCGATGCTCTGAACCACTGCAATCTCTGTCTGCAGGGAAATGGCATGTGTATCAGGCAGGTCCCCAGGGCCAGCGCTGCCACGCTCGGCCACGGCCAGCTCCAGGCCACTGCCACTGTGGCTCTGCGAGGGGCAAACCGCCGGCACTGCAGTCTGGGCTTCTCCAGGGAATGGCTGCAAGAGCTCAAGGGGATCACAGAGAACTTCGTCCCGACAGGGGCAGGTTGCAGTGAGGTGTTTACAAGCAGCACAAGACCAAGAGGAAAGAAAACAAGTGGGGCAAGTGAGCAGGCACAGGGTTTGGGCACATCTCTCCCGAGACTTGCAGTAAGAGGGTTACAGCTTCAGAGCTGATCTGAGTCATAACGAATCTTTGCACTTTCTCCTCCTGGTGACATGTCCTGTTTAATTATATCCAAGTAAGTGGCTTAACTTTGGTCCTCCCTGTGAGCAAATGGATGGACCGCAGAGCTTTGTGCTCGGCCCTACAGCCCCTCAGAGGGGACCGCCGCAGCAGCGGCACCCCAGGGATGAACCCTGCACCAGCCAAGCCTGCCAGCCAGGACACCGGTCACACATAGGAATGTTGGTCAAAGGCAACAAGCCTGAGTCACTGGACAGACAGTAAAAGTACTTCTGGGTTGTGTGGCAGGGTTTGACAGCAGGGGGAGATCTCTGCTGCTGTAGGTGTCAGCTAGAGAGGAAACCTCGAGATGAGGGCCAGCTCTGCCACTCTCCCACGCACACCCAGAGGATGCTCATCCCAACCCGTCCTGCCCCAGCCCTACCTTGTTGGCACAGGCAAAGCCTGCCCCCAGCTCAGCCAGCAGCCGAATCACTCCTCCGCTGCTGTTGCACTTAACAGGGAAGTAGGGCTTCACACGGGGCAAGGCTTTCAGGAAGCGCAGGTGTTTCTTCACAATGTCCCCAAGGTCTGCCACGAAGAAGGCTTGCTGGTCGCTCTAGGACAGGGCTGGGGTGAGCAGCAGCCGCGGCCCCATGGCCACAAGGAGCAGTGGAGCCGCCAGCCCTTACCCTTACCGACGGGCACAGCCCCACCAGGAGGTTCTCCAGGAGGTCCCTGGTGGTGAAGCCCTCCTCCACCATCGTGAAGTTGGATTCATTCAAGTACCCATTCATGGCCAGCGTGTGACCACACTCGTGTAAAGCTCCTGGAGCAGGATATAGTTTCTAAGTATGAAATTCACTGGGGAGAAAAAAAAAAAAAAAAAAAGAAAACGAAAAAAAAAAGGAATACTAGTGGCAGGACTCCAGATACTCCCACAGCCTGCACCTCCTACCTGCTCTCTTGCTCTCTGAGGTGCCTCCCGTTCCTGTGCGTGGGTCGTGTGGGGCAGCACTCCCTGGGGAAAGCTCTCTGCTGCTCTCCTCCAAACCAGCACCTCAGCTGGGAGCACCGCCACGGGTTAAAGCACTCTCCAGGGGGAGGAGGCACATTTCTCTGCAGTGCAGAGCTCTGGTTTTGTACACAGCAGCAGCTCAGGCACCAATGCTGTTCGCAGCAAAGCCACCTTCGCTGTAGAGCTGATGCTCTATATATGCCAGGATGTGTTTTTTCACGTTGTGGCATGTCGTCAGATCTGCTCTGTGTTGCCTGGGGAGAAGTTTCCCTGTGGTTTTCAAACTGCTGAAATCTCACCACCCCACGTTCCTGGACACCCCATGAGAAGGGAGGCACCTCTGAGGAGCTCAGCACAGGGCACCCCCTAGCACCAGCCAGCTGGTCACAGTCCGACCCGCGCTGGGGTTCCAGTTTCACTTCTCTCCCATGACACAATGTGTGGAACAAGGGTACAGGTTAGGCAGCTTTGTGGCATTCCCTGGCTTGCATGCTTAGTGGACCAGCTTTAATAACCTCTTCCCTTGGATGCAGCCCATCCCATAACCCAGGGAGCTGAAGATTTAACACGAACTCACAGGAAACAGGTCTAGCCACAGGGTTTTTCAGGAAAATGGCCCCCCTGACCAGAAGCGAGCAGGAGACGGAGGTTTCATTTATCAGAGCTGCACACTGCCTCCTCTGCAGAGCTACCTACACTTCGGATAGGTACTAGGAGAAGGAGCACAGTGACCCCAGAGCGGCAGCATGCTGCAACGCACCGAGCAAGCACTAACAGCAACCCCAGAGATGGGCAATGGATTTTGAGGCTCTTGGAGCTTTGTAATCCTCTGGCCTTACCCTTCTCTTCCCAAAGGCATTACTGACCAGCCCCCAGCCCCAAACCTGCTCAGGCACATAAACAACAAGCAATGCAGGGGCTTGTTCCTGCCAGCCCTGCACAAAACTGCTCCCCGCTCCCTTGCACCCCTCCTCCTTACCGAGGTCCACAGCCTCCCTGCTGGGTGACAAGCCGTGATGCCGGGGGCCTCCAGGGAATGCCGAGCTCCTCGCCCCCCTACCAGAACAAACTGGCCTCAGCAGCGGCTGCTTGTCCTGCCCTGGCTACCTTCCAGCACCCAGACCCTGGACCAGCCAAGCCTGCAGGGGGGGTGGGGGGTGGATGTAGGGTGGCTGCATGCCTGAAATCCCAGCCCCCTTCTCTCCCCCCAGCTCTGCCTCCCAGCATGGCCGTGGCAACAGCGCCCAGCCATGCTGCGCTGCCTCTGAGCATCCTTCATCCCTCTCCCGGGGCAGAGCAGAATCCATCCCCTGCCCACCGCCCACTCCCCCCCAGGGCCAGGGCTGCCCCCCCAGACACCCCAGGACCTCACCGAGTCCCTGACGCCTGGGCAGCTCGTCCCCAGCCTGCCCGTGCGCAGCGCTGCCAGCCTGCTGGCAGCCCGGCCCTGCCGTGATGCTGCTCGTGGCCGCGCGTGCATCGCGTGCGCAGGGATCCTCGGGGGGAAGAGTGCCAAAAATACCTCCGAAACACTGCTTCCAGGGAAACGAGGCTCCAAGCAGACAAAGGCTGAGCAGCGCCCGGATGGTGGCTGGGGGAGGCGGGCAGAGAGCCGCCGGGGTTTGCCTCTGCCCTTGCCATGCTGCTGCTGGTCTCAGTGGGGTCCCTGCGGCTCCACCAGACACACCAGTGCCCTGTGGGGTTGCAGGTGCCCTGTGGGGTCGATCCGTCCTGCCTTTGCCTGCATTTGTGCGCTTGGAGACAGCTGTGCTGCTCCATCCCACACACCGCAGGCAGAGCAGGGGATTTATTTATTATTTATTTTTTCTCATTAATTTCCCATTTCCTCTCTCCAGTCACCGAGACGTTCTGTGCACGGAGCGGGGGCAGCCGCCCCCACGGAGCAGGCGAGAGGGACCTGGGGCCAGCTTATCGTGGCCACTGCCGGCTCCCTGCATCCAACCGCACGGCCTTGGCTTTGCCGTGGACTCTCCTGGCAGCCAGCGCCGCGGGAGCTCTGTCTCCTGTGGGGCCCTGCCTTGTTTCAGCAGCACAGAGGGGCTGGAAGCCACAAGCTGTGCACACACCGTACAGACGCCGTCCCTGCAGCGTGCAATGGGGTCCCTGCGTGTGCCGGAGGGGCCGTGAGACCCGGGCTGCGCAGGGCGCACAGCCCCGGTGCAAACGGACCCGGGGGACGGGGAGCTCAGCACCCTGCGGGGGCGCAGCACCGGCCCCGCCGGCTGCCCAGGAGGAGGCCTCGCCCCCTAGCCTATAGGCCCCGCCCCCTAACCTCAACCCCGCCCCGTATCCCTTAAACCTCGCCCCCTAGCACATAGGCCCCGCCCCTACCCTCTAGGTCCCGGCCCCTACCCGCGGAACCCTCGCCCACTGCCTGCGGAACCCCGCCCCCTACCTCTTAGCCCCCGCCCCTGCCCCTGGGCCCCGCCCCCGGAGCCCATTGGCCGCGCGGCACGCGGCCGGCCCGGCGCAGACGCGGCCATGGCTCCGAGCGCGCAGGCGGGGGGTGGCCGCGGGCAGGCCCCGGGCCCGGCCCCGAGCCTCGGCCGGGGGATCCGCGCGGTGCTGCTGGGCCCGCCCGGCGCCGGGAAGGGCACCCAGGTGCGGGCACAACGGGGCCTTCCCTCCCCGGCACTGTGCGGCCGGGCCGCGCCGCTTCCCACGTCGGGGCCTAGGGCGTGCGGCCTGCGGCGGGGCCTGGACAAAGGCCGGGCCGCGGGGCTCGGTGCCCCGTGGGGGCCGGGGACGGGCCCGGGCCGCTGCTGCGAGGCCTGGCCGGGGGGGCGGGTCCCGGGAACGGGGGGGGGGTCCGGGGTTGGGGGGGGATCCCGGGCTCGGGGGGGTCCCTTGGGCCATGCGGCGGTGCTGAGCCGCCTTCTCTGCTCCTCTCCCACAGGCTCCGAAGCTGGCCGAGGCGTACTGCGTCTGCCACCTGGCCACCGGGGACATGCTGCGAGCCATGGTGGCCTCGGGCTCCGAGCTGGGCAAGCGGCTCAAGGAGACGATGGATTCCGGGAAGCTGGTGGGTAATGGGGGGGGTTCTGGCTGTTCCTGCAATCACAGCAGCACAAATCTGCCCCTTAACAGGGGCATAAGCAGAAAAAGCAGCAGTGGAGGAAGGGCAGGCTGTAGGGTGAAGGCAGGGCTGGGGGTTCCTGTCCCACTGCAGGAGAAATGTTCTATAAATGCATCCTTCCTTATCAAAACTCCTCACCTACCAGCAGCCCCTGTGCCCTGGTTTGTTTCTTCCTGTCACAGAGTTTTTACGTTTGTGGGGCGCTGCCTGGACTGTGCTTTGCAAATGCCGTGTGATGTAAAGGTTTATCCTTGGAGCCGCAGAACGTTATGCTCGTTCTTTACAGCTCCTACCTCTTCCTGGGATGTCCAGACCCCTGTGGGGCTGAAAACTCTGTTCAGAGATTTCATCTATGTCCCAGTTCTTGTGTAACTGCTGCTTGCCTGTAATTGTGAGATGAAAATAGACTTGTCGCTGTGCTGTGTGAAGGACACTTTGGATCCGAGAGTTAGGATCTCTAGTTTGTTTTCCAAGGATTTAATTATCTTTCTGAGACAACTAGAATCTCTTGGGGACACCAGAGGGAGAGCAAACTGCAGTGACTCGCCCCAAAGCTGAGCAGTGTGGAGTAGATCTTGGGCATCACAGCTGGCTGTCACGGGTTTATAATGCCCAGAGGAGAATCTGCAGGCCCCAGGAGCGATGTGGCTTATCTCCAGCTTCTGCTTCAAGCATGCATTGCAACACTGAGTCTGCAATATCCCAGCTGGTTGTGAAAGATAGGGACGTTATCTGGCAGCACTGCTGGTATCTGCCACGTGTCTGTGGCAGCGGGCACTGGCGCTCCACCGGTGTGTCCTGGTGGTGTGCTCTGCCTTTGAGTTATCTCAAAGCCTGGAGCCTGGGATGGGTTTTTACACTCGATTATGAACCATGAACTCCTTCTCTGAACGTGGTAATCAGGAGAGGACAGAAGTGACTTGATGCTTGCCCCAGACTCCTCCCTGCTCGCATGCTTCCTGTGCCAGGGCGCTTGTTTATGTGCTGTGACAGTCTGATCCCAAATCCTTCTAGGACACAGCGGGGTGTGCTGGGGAAAACAGCACTGCTGCCGGTGCGGAGACACAACTTTAGAACACCCATTGTTGGGGCTGCAGAACAGAAAGGCATTAATCCCAGAGAGTACTGACGTCGTGACGTAGGAGAGACTGCCCAGCAGGGCCCGAGCTTGTCAGCAGCTCTGCTGGCATTTACCTTCACACACAGCTCACAGGAGTCAATAAGGAACTCGTGTGTTTTACCCTTCCTGGCCAGGCCTGCTTACTCAGATGTGTGTGTGAAGGTACAAAGTCACAGGAATTAAAGGTTACACTGATATCACAGTGTTATGAATAGTTTAAAAAAAATGCTAGGGAGTTTGTTGTAAGGTTGACGTCCCCTTCTGAAGTACAGCGACCTTGGCAGCAGTGAGCTACCACGCTGGGTAACTCACACTGGGGTGACACTGGCACGAAGTGGCTCGTTAGCCACGTCTCAATGTTGACGCCCAGCCCAAGCAGCATTTCCCTGAGGTGGGCATGTCTGAGCGTGCATTTCACCCTGCTACAGCAGCGTGCTGTGCTGCTGCGGCTGCCTCTGGGATTGGGAACGGCTGGTTAAAATAAATAATAATCATTTAAAAACTGGCATGCGCACAGAGGCTCTGGGGGCAGCTGTCTGTGAAATCAGGGTGTGCCCATCTCCGTTCTGCAGGTGAGTGATGAGATGGTGGTGGAGCTGATTGAGAACAACCTGGACACCCCTCCTTGCAAGAACGGCTTCCTCCTGGACGGCTTCCCGCGCACGGTGAAGCAGGCTGAGATGGTGCGTGAGCCAGTGCAGCCCCTGACCGGGGTGTCTCCTTCCTCGGGAGACGGGGCTCCCTTGGCATCTGCCCCTCTGACTTGGTGTTTCTTGTTGTAGCTGGATGAGCTCCTGGAGAAGAGGAGGGAGAAGCTGGACTCTGTCGTTGAGTTCAGCATCCCTGACTCCTTGCTTATCCGGAGGATCACCGGACGGTAACTCTTCTCTCCCGAGCGTTCTGGGGTTTTCTAGTTCACGGGACAGTGTCCTTGCTTTGGTTCCCTGTGGTTATCCTCGTGGTGCTTAGGGCTGACTGCAGTGCTGGTCTGTGTTAGATTTCAGCTCTGTTTGAGCCTGCCCCGCCGGGCCAGCCTTGAGCAGAGCCCGTTGCTGATAGGAATCAATGTCCTGGTGAGGCAGCTCAGCCTCCAAGCCCGGTGTCTGACACCTGAAGTCTTTATGCTTCTGCTTCTCTGCTGCTGTTACTTTTCCCTTACGCAAGCCGTTGCAGATGTGTTCGGGCACCGCTGAACATCCTGTGCAGGGTCAGGCGTGGCTGTGCAGGGACAGATGTCTGCTGCTGTTACACCAGCCCCTGGGAGCTGCCCCCCGTAAAGCATCCCTTTTCCATCCATTAAAAGGCAGCCGCTCTTTTATTTTCCCAAGCACCTGAAGAGGCCGTAGGTTTAGAAATAACTAGAAGATATTTTTCTAATAGAGAGAGGCTAACTGGCTAACTGTGTTGCTATTGCAGATGTTTTTGTGCTGATGACTGGCATGATCAGGAGACTTGTTCTGGCTCAGGGCTCCTTTGCTGACACTTACTTTGTCTCGTAGGCTGATTCACCCAGCAAGTGGCCGCTCGTATCACGAGGAGTTCAGACCCCCCAAAGAGCACATGAAGGATGATGTATGTGAGCTCCCGAGGCCGCAGCTTACCTTGCTTTGGGTTTAGCTGGTGCTTTGCAGCATCCCTGGAAAAACTTTTTTTTTTTCCTTCTCTTGTGCTTTCTGTCCTGCTTTCTGGGGAGCGTGGGGAGCTGCCTGGGCCAACGGCACCGCAGGGAGCGAGGCGTGGAGGGATGAGTGAAGGGCACGGCCCTTCTGCAGAGCTGGCCCAGGCTCTGCCACGTCACAACTTGGTGGACTCTGTCCATAGCTGAATTTGAAGTGGGCTGTGACTGATTTCCCTCCTAGGGAGCAACTGTAGCTGGCATTTGGTCCTGAGGATCCTTGGGCTCCTTTTAGCAAGCAGAGCGGTGTGTGGGGGAAGGACGGATGCTGAATCCATCTCTCTTCGGTGACAGCTCTGGGACTTGGTTTGATGCCCTGGGTTCGCCCTGCTCTCCTGTGCGCACCGGGGGACTTGCCTCTGCAGCTCTGCCTTGTAGCCTGCTGTGAAGGAGGGGAGCAGGGGTTGTCAGAGCTGCGCAGAGAAGGGGGGAGTGTGCCAGGCTGCAGCCAGCTGGAGACTGTCCCCTTGCTTCTCCCAGGTCACTGGAGAGCCCCTGATCCGCCGCTCAGACGACAACGAAGCAGCCTTGAAAACCCGCCTGAAGGCCTATCACACACAGACCTCCCCCCTGGTCTCCTACTACAGCAAGCGAGGGATCCACACGGCGGTCGATGCCTCCCAGTCTCCCGACGTGGTGTTTGCTAGCATCCTGGCAGCCTTCTCGAAAGCAACATGTAAAGACCTGGTTATGTTCATTTAGGGCTCTGTCCCAGGATGGAGCTCTCCTTGTCTGTCTCTCTCCATCTCTCTGTCTCTCTCTCTGTGTCTGTCTGTTTGGGGCCAGGGAGGGTGAAGAGCTAAGCAGAGTAGAAGAGGGAATGATGAAGCCCAAGGCAGGGCGTTGCCGATTCTCTATTAAACGAGCTGTTAACGGTCTCTATCTCCGTATATGTGAGTGTCAGTCTGTGTGCACGTGTGGGCGATTTGGCCCCTAGAGGTCGCAGCAAGCCTGAGCACCGGCCGCCCGTTGCCAGGAGCGGGGTTTGCACCCCTTTGGCTCAAAAGGCTTTGTTTCATCCTAGAGCTGCAGCTCTCCAGGGGAAGCAGCTGCACTTCCAGCTGTTCCTGGCTGCTCCACGGAGGATGAGCAGAAGAGTGGAGATGAGGCCTGAGCGGTGGGGGGAGAGACCTTAACAGGGTACCCGATCGGGGATGTTCTGTCAGCTGCAGGAAACAAAATGGGCTTGTGGGGAGTGTGTGAAGGCCTGTGCATGTCGTAGGGGGGAGCGGCAGCGAGAGGCAGAGCTTGGCTATGAGTGTGTGCAGAGCTGGGTGAGGATCTGTTCCTGTTGAATGTGTGTTACTCCGTGTGACACAGCAGTCTGTGAGAGCACAGATCACTTTTTCCCCCATTCTGATGGTGTTTGTAGGGCAAAAATTCTGTGGGTGAGAGCTGGGCTCACTGTGGACCCTAAACGTTTTTGGGGGTATGGACCCCACTATAGTTATTAGTGAGAAGGGTTTTTCTAATGAAGTCTCTGGTGGAAATCAGGTAGTCTCCACGTAGCATTTTTTCACGTCCTGAAGACCAGAAATGGACTTGGGGGTTGATTTTCTCACTGCCCTCTTCCCTTGACTTTGGCCAAGGAAGTGAAGATGTGTTTAGCTTCCCCTGATCCCAAAGTCTAAATAAAACCTTATTGCAAAATGAATGATTTTTTTCAAGGCCTGGGAGACACAGTTATTAACTACTAGCATCATGCGCCCTTGAGCCAGTGCCCTTTGCTGTGAGATCATGGAAATGTACTTGTTTCTTGAGCAAATCAAGCGGCTTGGTCTGGCTGTCCGTCTGAGGACACCATGTGCATTGTGCTTAGTGCCCGGGCTTTCTCAGGGCTGTTACACCACCACTATGCAGCAACCTTGCGAGGCTGGTGATAGCCCTTGCTTGTGAGATTCCAGCCCTAACTAGAGGACTCTGTTGTAAACGCAGACTGGCCAGATAAAACTGGCCTTTGGTTTATGTTTAAGGATACAGTGTCACCAAGCACCCTCCTCCTTCCAGGAGACGGCCTGTCTCCCTCTGCACTAAGCTGCTGTGTGTCTGTAGCAGGTGCCCAGTCCTTGGGAAACCATGCAGTTTTTCTTGTTAACTTCTGTTTTGGCTGAAAATGACCGTGTCCTCATACATCCTTTCCAGGGAAGCAGCCCTCTTCCCTTTCAGCAAACTGGAAACGATGCTAGAAACTGAAAGCAGTTGACTTGTTGCTCTTGAAAGCATGTGAGTGTGGGGACAGGGGATTTGAAAGTAGCTAAGGGTGCCGGTTTCGTCAGCAGCCCAAGTTTCCACAGATGGCTGTTACCTTGTCTCTTGTCTTGCTTTCCTGTGAAAGGGCAGCCCCGGTGCATGGAGGCCACGTGTGGGAAGCGGGGGGCAGCACTTAGCACAGGGCTGCTGCGCTCCACAGTAGTGGAAAATGTGTTAGAGCTGCCTCTGCATCTCTCTGACTGTAAAGAAACTGAGTGGAGCAGCTTTTATCTTGGCATCTCAGGGGAGTCAAATTAAGCTGCAGCACCCTACGTGCTGCCATGATGGCAGGAAGGGTTCTTGGCCAGGTGGTGCTCCTGGACTTGGTTGAGGTTTTACTCCACGGCAAGAACAATGTGTCCTTCCACTCTACTCCTTTTCCCCTTCGTGCTTACTTTGCATCCAGCTCAACAGCCCTTTTCTGCCATAAGCCATGATTCATTTTGTTTTTTTTTCCCTAAATCTATTTTTTTGTTCCCATTTATTCCAGCTGAGTGACTTCGTGAACCAGATGAGAAACCACCAAATGCTGTGCGCTGCTACATCACCCATTGCAGCCCTCCCCTGGTGCAGGGAGGGCAGCTGGGGGGGGGGGGTTGATGGGAGGGGGAAAGGAGGTGGAAGACAAGGGGGTTGGGGGCTGATTTGGTTGGTATTTGTTTGGATTTCTTACTCAGCAGAATCATTTTGAAGAGGAGATTACCTTCTCCTTAGAAATCAGTGTTTAGAAAGCAAAATAATTGTACAGAGAGAAGCATCCCTGCTGAAGGCCGTACCCAGGTCCTTGGTCTGTTCGGAGGGGAGGGCTAGATGCTGTTCCAGGCTCCTCTGGGACTTTCAGGGCTTATCTTACAGCTCTTGGCTGGAAGCCACTGCAAGGTTTGCTGTGATTCTAAAGCTGCTTCCTGTCAGTCAGGACCAAAATGAACAAACAACTAATTTCTGAAGTAGAAAGGGGAAAAAAATGCCATGGTCTTTTCCTGGAAATTTAGTTTTTCTTGTTCTGCTGCATTCCTCAACCCTCGGGGCACAGAGGCTGCTCGAGGTTTTTCTGCTGGTGAACAGAGGGGCTGCGGCTCTAGTCCAAGCCTGCCTTACTTGGCGTTGGGGTGGCTTTTCTGTGATCTTGACCAAGCTGGAATTCACATAATGCTGAAGAAATGCAAAAGAGACTTTCTTAATTGACTGCATAAATAACACTTAATTGGTTTTTTTTGCATTTCTTTCTAGATCAAATGGTGCCTTGTCTAACCTCTGAATCAATAATAAAATAACCTCTTTACATTTTGTATCTGTTGCTGCGTCCTCTTTGACCTGCAGACAGTGGAAGAAGGGAAGCAGATGACAGCTGACTAACAATTGGATGGGGTGGATCCTCTGGCCTGATCCTATCTTGATGATGTTTTTCTGCTCAGCTATAAATGCGGCTTGTAATTCCTTTTATTTTCCCTGCTGAGTGTGCTCCAGTGCTTTGTATCACCATAGCAATGGTGTCTCTGGCTGCTTGTCTCCCATTTCTTCACGTGTGGTGCTGAAAGCACAGCCCCTGTGTATCCTGACCCATTCTGGTCAGCGCTCCTTCCAGGTATTTCTACAACTGATGTAATTCCTAGCTTTTTCCCCTGCCTCCCTTCTCATCACTGGTGTGGGGATGAGCTGAGTTATTTCTTTTGCAGTAACCGCAAGCCAGACGCTGTCTCCTTGTTCTGCTCACTTGCTTTCTGCCTTTCATACCCCCCACCAGTGCCTCTCTAGCTACGCAGGACTAAATCTGCTCTCATGGGGACTGAAAGCCTTTCCTAGTCTCCTGCCTCCATATAGACCCTGACGCTGTCGTGGGTTCTCCGAGGTGTCCCAGAGGAATGCTCTGATGTGATGAGGAGTCCCAGATTTCTGCAGTGCCCTTGGTACCAGAGCTGGAGACCTGCCTGTGTCTGGGGCTTTGATTCAGGCCCTGTGGACAGACAGAGTCAGGCCATGTGTGTCTGTGTCCTGCAGAACTGGCTGGCTCCTTCAACATAATTGGGTGCTCGCTCCTTCGCCATGCAGTCTCCCCATGCCCTGGTGGTTTTATTACATCTCTACCTCTGATTAGCATTTTCCCTCATTTGAAGGCAAGCTTGTGACTCTGGCATTTGTGGTGGTGTTTTCACCTCACTGCTTTTGATGATGGATGTTTAACTATGCTCTTCCTCCTTGTTTGGGATTCTGTCCTCTTCCCTGCTTGCCTACTGCTGTTCTAAAACCTGTTCTGCCTGCTCCTCCCGGCTTTCTAGTACGTGCTGTGGAAAATTCTTGGCTCCTTGGAGCTGGGCTGCTTCCATTTGATCCTCAGCTTACCCAGATCTGAGGCACAAAAGGTGGTGTTGGGGTGCTGGGGGAAGGCTGCTCAGCTCCCGCGAGCCGTGTCCTCAGTTGCTGGATCTGTTCCGTGACCCGGCTCTGTCATGATGACCTTCAATGTTTTCCACAGTATGTGATGCGCTGCAGGTGCTGTAAATTCCTTCTGTTCAATGATTCCACTCCAGCAAGCTGCTTATCAGGCACTCTTTTGAAAACTATGTTCATATTTCATAGAGCCAATTATTCAGCAACTATAAAAGGGGAAAAATCCTATTTATAGCACAAGGACCAGCATCAAATAGGACACTGAATTCTCGCTGATAGAGGAAGTGACCTGTTCTCTAATGCAGCAATATTTCTGCTGAAAAGAAACAGCATCTTGCATGGGGGAAGGGAGGAGAGGGCCTGGGTCACCTCTTTACATTAAAGATGTGCTGCAGTCCTAACAATCTATGATCTGCCCTTCTCCCTTCCTGATGGAACTGTCTGTGAGAGACACTGCAGCAAATCCTTTTGCTGTGGGTTTGTGGTTAGTAAGGAGTTTGGCTCCCGAGGGGCTGGGCTGGAGCCAGTCTCAGGTTGGTGATCGATGTCTGGTCCCTGGCCTCGACCTGGGGGGAGGATGAGTCCCTGCAAGGGCGCCTGCTATGGGCATGCAGCCCAAATCCCTGCTGGGGCAGGGGCTGCGTGGGGGGTGGCACAGCACGGACCTGTGCACAGCCCTGTTACAGCAAGAGCGTGGGGCTGGGGAACAAAATGTGAACAGGGAAGGTGGGAAGGGGATGGAATGGGATGGGGCTGTGCAGCACTGCAGAGAACAAGGGTAACTGCTGGGGAGAAGGGCACTGGGGAACGAGGGTGACTACTGGGGAGAAGGGGACCCCCTGTTTCTCTGAGCCTGCTGCCCGTGACCATCTCTGCTCTGCCTCCCGTTGGCACGGAGAGTCGGCTTCTGGCCTTACTGCCCTTTGCCTGCTGCACCTCCTGCTCTCGCCCTGTCCTCCCGGGGGGCTGCAGCGGGTGGTACGGAGGTGGAGGACCAGAGGATGGGATTCCCCCTCCTGTTGCTGTGGCAACCGTTGCGAAGGGCAGCACGGTGCCAGGAGCGGTGCGGTGATGGGCGGCGTGCTGGGGCGGCTGCGCTGACATCACGGGGAGGTGGCGCGGGAGGGAGAGCGAGGAGACTGCGGAGGGACAGAGCTGCTGCGGGAGGGGGCTCCAGGCGAGGTAAGAGACCCCCAGGGCAGCGGGGCAGGGTGGGCTCCTTGGGTGGCTGCGGGCTCCGAGCCTGACTCGGCATCCTGCTGGCTCTGTGCTGGTGTGGGGTGGCCATTGGGCAGCGGTAATGTTATACAATGCCCTAAACCTGGCACAGCAGGGCTTGGGTCTTAGGGACATGGTCAGAGCCCAGGTGCCTGGTGCAGAAGCTGCAAATGTATCCCCCCAGGACAGCAGTGTGTGTGCTACAGACTGTGTTGGGAAAAGATGAGTGTATATGAACCCCCAGCGTGGGCTAAAGGGACCGCGGAGCAGCCTTAGTCTCTGGGGAAGGGGACCAGCATTCCTTCCTGGGGCTGGAGTAGAAATCTTTGATGAAATGAATCAGAAGTTTGGAGACCCAGTCTCCTTGTGCTGCATTGAGCTAACAGGAGGCTGCAAGCAGAGCTGCTGCACTGGAACCGAGCCCAGTAGCGTGCACTAAACTACACATCTCCGGCAGCCCTGACACTTATCCTGCTTCTGCAGGAAGCAATAGATCTGGAGAAGGCAGACAGGTATGCGTTTATTGCTGGGAGCTTTTTGGACATGGATCCTGGGGATCCACAGACCTGGAAGGCAAAGTAACAAAGTCCTTGAAGCACTCCGGATGGCGTGTCGCCTTTTAGCGTAACAGTTGCATAACGGATGAAATCTGCTAGGAGAGGGAACGAGGGGTGGCAGTCACCTCTGTGCCCTGCAGTATCCCAGTGGCACCTGCATGCTGGGCTGGCCCTGGGCCCAGGGTGAATTTCATCTCTTTCTAATCGGAAATCTGGGTTTGTTTAATGCCTGGGAAAGCCGGGGTTTTACATCTCTGGTTCCGAGGCAGAGGGATGTATGGACTCTACCCCTTGCAAGCAGGATGGGCTGGGCTGGCCTTTCCCCATCAGGACCCACAGTGTGCCTCTGACAGAGCAAAGTACACCTGGGGTTAAAAGGCCTGTAGCTGGCAACCCCCTGCGTGTGTCAGAAAGCAGTACTGGGGTGGTGATGGAGGAGGCACGGAGCAGCACCTTGGGGGAGCTGAAGAAACCTTGTTTGAAATCAAGGAGCAGGGAGGAGCCGATGCCCCCGTCACAACCATTTCATGGAAATAACTCTCACGCTTCCTATGTTTGTGGAATCAGAAGGAGGCGTCATTTAAAGGGCTGGGGAAAGCAGCCATGGATAAGTGCGGTCGGGAATGCCTGAATGTACACAAGAGCACAGAACTGCAATGAGGGGCATAAATATGCCCTGATTAGTGGAGGCTATTGCTGTGAGATGCACGATCCTCCCCCGTGAAGGCACAGATGCAGGGAGCACTTGGGAGTAGCCTGGGGTGGCCGTGCTGCTGCTTGTTTTATGGTAACTCGGCAAAAAGCAACAGCTTGTGCTGCTGGGTGGGAAGTCCGTGGCAGTGCGGCGTTGGAGGCTTTTGCAGCAGGCTGGTGGAGGGGAGGCTGCGGGGCTGTCCCCCGGTGGCTGCATTTCATGCCTCTGACGTGGGCAGGCAGGGGAGGAGAAGCTCTGCTGGCAGCTTCCAGCACTGCTCAGGGGTGGTGGGGTGGGGACGCAGCTCGGGATGGCCCTGAGCACTCCCAGATGGGACCATACTGGGCACAGGTGTGGTGTGGGAAGGGTTAGTCCTGCCTTTCTGCAGTGGTCCCCGAGGTAGCTGCTGGCCACGCAGAACCATGGGCACTGCTATGGCTGCTCCTAAGCCACGCTTCACCTCCATGTATTATGGATGTTCAAAATGCAGTGGGGGAACGGCACCAGAACCCCTCTGAGCAGAAAGCCCCGGTCAGCCCTCCCGGCCCTTCGCCCTCCTGCTGTCCTTCCTGCTCGCCCTATAACCTGCCCCCACTGCACAGGGGGGCTGTGCATATCACAGCCTGACAGCTGCTCACCAGCCGAGTGCCTGCAACGTGCTCCTAGAGCCTTCCTTTGTGATCCTCTCCCGCAGCTGTGCTGCGTTCCTGGGTGCTCGGTCCCCACCACGGGCTATGGCTGCCAGGTCCCAGACCTCTTTGTGGCACTTCTTGTGCCCTTTGGCCAGGAGGAAGAAGGGCAGGTATCTTCACCTCCCCAGAATACAATAAATGGACAAGATGGGAGCTTGTTCTCTGCCAGCCTGCAGCGTGACCTCTGTTTAAAGATGCCTGTGGGTCTGCGGAGGCCTGGGGCACCCGGAGGAGCTGCCCTTGTGCCAGGGTCCCTGGAAGCTGAGCCAGGTCCCATTGGACATTTTAATCCTTCCTGTCCCACAGAGTCTCTTGGCCAGGACTCCGCTGCAGTGACTGTTTTCCACTTCCTTTGCCAGGGGCATACTCAGGGACTCAGAGGCACCAGCCTTGTGTTTGCTTTCATCCTTACCTGGTGCCTCCGACAGGCCAGGCCACGCTGCCGCTGCACCTGCGAGCACAGGGTGCTGTGTGCCCGCTGCTGCCCCGCGGTCATCTCCCTGAGCCCAGGCTGGAATTTCCCTCTGCTGAGGTAGCCATGTGTTCAATAGCTGAGGTTACTTGAGAAATCAATAGTTCCCTGTTTCCTAATGGAGATAATATCCTTCTGGCCAGACTGGCACTTCTATCTCTGTTATAAACCTGGCCTTCTCTCAGCACTAGGGGAAATCGAGGTGCACTTTCACCCTACCTGCATGGGACTCCCCTGCTCCCTTTCTTTCCTGCTGCCAGCATCATTTTCTGTCTGTGTAACTAACAGAGAAGGGCCAGCAGCACACAGAGAAATTGCCAAAGCCGATTGACTCCCATCAGTCTCAGGCCTTCTTTTGCCTCTGCCCTGTTCTCTGTGCTTGCTTCTCCAAGGAGGATGATGAGGACAGAGTCGATAAGATTCACATGGCCAAGAGCACTGCTGATATAAAAATCCCAGTCCGCAGGCTCCAGGAGAACTTACTTCAGTTGCTGCCAACACAATAAAAACTTCCCATCACATGGCAGGACCAGGGCAGGGCAAGACCAAGCAGACAAGGTGCCCATAGTGAGACTCCACGGCTGCAAATAAACCATCCCTGCAAACAGGCAAAGGCTGCAGCTCCCTGGAGCTGGATTTCCCACTGGTTCCACCCCAGGTGGCAGAAGGCCTGGCCGTGGCTCTGGGCCCCAGTTTCCTCTGACTGAAGGAGGCCACAGGATTTTCTCTGCTGCGCACTGTTAGTGCCTCTGCATATCTCCGCTATTTCCAAACCAGAGAAGGTCACAGAGACCCAAGAGAAACCCACTTCCCCTCTTCACTGGAACTCCTCTTTCTGCCTCACACATGCTTCTGTTGCCATCCCTTGCATGCCAGATGCAGGAACAAACACTGGGATTTGGCAGGGCTCAAAGCCTTGGCTTCTCGGATGGGAAAGAGGCGTTCTTGGTCCACAGCCCAGAGACAGGGCTCTGCTCCCCGTCCACTGCCAGGTTCTCCAGCTGCAGTTTTGGTGCTCGTCCCGTGCTGACAGCACTGCTCCTACATGCCTGGGGTAGACAGCACCCCTGGGTGCTGGGCTGTGAACCCTGCAGGAAACCCAAGGAGGGTGGGTGGAAAGAGCCGGGGCAGGAGCCAGTGCGACATGAACCCCAGCACGCTGCCCTGAGAGGCTTTTCCCCAAATATGCATGACTGCAAGGGGGCAGGGAAAGGCGAAGGGGGGCCGTGTAAGGCCAGACTGCCTCCCCTTTGTTTAAAGAGGGCTGTTATTACCAACAGTTGCCTGCCGAGAGACTGCTAGGCTCGCGCTGGAGAGGGATCCTGTAACTCAGAGGCAGCTGGGAGGTGCTTGGCAGCTCCCTCTGCTTCAGTGGCAGGCACTGGGCTTTTCCTAGCGTTCAGGGGAGCCGGGACAGCAGCTTGGATTAGAGAGGCTGGGCCCGGACATAGCTGCTGCCTCCCGGTTAGAAGGGTGCTGTGGAGCAACAAACAGCAGGGCCTTGTTCCTGAGGAGCACCTCGGGTCTCGGCACACCCTGACCACCCTACAAACCCCCTGCTCGCATTTCTGCTGTGCACAGCCCAGCTTCCTCAGGCAGAGTGGGGACCATTCTGCTTAAACGCTAGCTAAGGCAACCCATGGGTGGGATCAGCCCTGGGAGGGTAGCAGACTTATTGAGGTGGTGGAGGGACAGGGCTGGGAGCAGAGGCAGGAGAGGAGGAATTTCCTGGCTGTGCTCTGCGTGAAGCCCACATGGGCCCTGCTTGAAGATAAGTTTGAGATAACGGGCTTGTGGTCACGGGAGAAGAAAGGGGTGGGTTGGTGGCAAACCTCAGCAGGACCCGTCCATGTTTCCCTGCCGGCCAGGAAGGCAGGAGCAGGACATGCCAACCTGCAGCCTCGTGCCGTGCAGGGTGACAGCAGAGAACAGCACACAGGGCTGCAGGGAGCAGCTCCGCACCGAGCCAGGCTACGGGCCCTGACTGAGCCATTTTTTGGTGAGAAGCTCATGCATTTCCCACCTGGTTAGTGCTGGCTCAGCCTTCTGGAAAATGACACACATTTTCCTGGCTGCGGGGCCAGAGGGCTGTGCCCTGCCCTGGCTGCCGATGGGAGGTGCTGCTGGCAGGGACCAGAACTGCTCCTTTCCCCCTTTTCACAGCTGTTACTGGTTATGAAAATGGGAACGTTCCCCAGCCAGTTCTCGGCAGGAACTGCCCTTTCCAGGGCTGACCGCATGGGCTGTTTCTTCCTCTTCCCCACTCTTCACTGTCACAGATTCGGGTACGTTCTGGACCCGGCAAGGCGCTGCCCTTCCCTGCTCCCTCTCCTCACAAGCTCACATGAGAGGCCCCCAGCTGTAGTCTGTGA
Organism: Heteronetta atricapilla; assembly: GCA_011075105.1. Lineage (NCBI taxonomy): Eukaryota > Metazoa > Chordata > Aves > Anseriformes > Anatidae > Heteronetta > Heteronetta atricapilla. The sequence continues at coordinate 6,122,483 of CM021753.1, read as the reverse complement.
AGGGGCAATGTTTATTCCTTGGCCAATTCTCTTCCCAAAGCATGGGGAAAGAAATCAGAGACATCAGTATCTGCCTTGCTGGAGAGATTTACTCCACAAGCTGTCGGTCTGAATGTGATTCCTGCTCCTCACCCCAGCACCTTCCTTTTCCCCGCTGCACGTGAGGGAAATCACACCCGGCAGCAGAGCAGTGGGGATGCTGCCATGGCATCTGACTGGAAATTCCTTATTTAATGTAATTCTGTATTTCTTGTCACAGCCTAAGCGAGTATCCACCGTATGGATAAGGGAGCACTGGGCAAAGCTTAGTGAAGGCAGGAGGGAAACAGCAGGACTCAGTGCTAATGGGAGCTGTGCAGATCCAAAGTCTAGCAAGCTGCACAAAGGGGCCATCCGACCCAGCAGGTTGAGAGTTTCTCGGAAAGCCCAAATGGTGCAACTGTGTTAATTCAGAAAGAAGTTTTCTGGCTAATGCCAAGGTCGGTCTGAGTAAGTCCTTCCACTCTCTGTTCCACTTTTGTTATGCAGTGAGGCAGGAAGCTGAAAACTCCCAGGCTGATTCTGGGAGCAAAGCAGGCGAACGCCCTGGTTCTGAGTAAGGCATACAAGTTAGCACCAGGCCCTGCTGCACTCACTTCCCTTCCTGACTCCTGACAGCACACACAGACAAAATTTCCTCACTCTTTATTTTACAGCTCAGGGAAAATTTCTGCCTCTGGTGTTGAGTTAAATAAAAAGTTGGTAAATTCAGGAGGAAACGCTGCTTCATTAGGCAAGATGCTAACCTTTGGAATTGCTTTGAGTTTGTTGAGTCAAGTATAACCGGCTTGAAAATATCTTGATGATTTTATGACCTTTAATAATGTCTGTACTTCTGTACCCAGACAAGGGTCACTAGTGTGCTTCAAGACATGACCAGATCTCCTTAGGAACCAGGGAAGAATTCTCTTCCTGTCTTTCCCTGTCCTGTTGTGATTGCCATTGCTCAGTTTCTGTAAAGCACAGGAATCACCCCAGGCCATCGCAGCGTGTCCTGGAGTGCTGAATATATTGCGTGGCCTGTTCCCATGATCCCCAGTTTGAGGTACCCTAAACTTTGCCTCTGAGACAGAGCAGGGCAGGGTTGTTATTCAGGGGAAAGAAGCACCAAAGTTGTGTTTTCAGCAGCAGATGCAGGGTTTGAGCCTTGTTCTCCTGGACAGTCCTGAGGAGACCTGGGGAGTTCGGGTCTCTCCCCACGATGGCAGCAACCTCCTGGCAAGTGAGGGAGTGTGGATGTGTCTCTTCCCATGCCAAGATGAAAACAGTCCCCTTACTTTTCCTATTTCCCTTTTACTGTCCCCAGCCCCAGCACAGGGCTGTGATGGTGGCAGGGGGCTCTCTGAGGGTGCTGTTTCACAGCGACCTTCCCATGGCATTGCTGGAGGGGTCCAGGGAAGGAGAGGCCCTGCCGCTGGGAGTCGTGTCCTCATCTTTGGAAGTTTGCCTAAGGCTCTTCTCTTCCCAGATGTCAGCTGGTGTGGCATCAGGACTCAAACCTCCTTTGAAGCCAAGCAGCCCTAGCCACCACCCAGCCGTGACAGCAGGTCCGTGGTGCTCAGTTCACTGGGGCCTTCTCCCATTAGCAGATCACAGTGAGCTCTAGATTATGCCCAGGCAGCACGGACAGTGTAACATGCGAGCCCTGAAACTACAGCGCCTGCTCCACTACACTGCAAAATAGGTCGTGCATCAGCAAATGAAAAAGGACAGATGGTGTCTGCTAATACAGCTTAGTTTATGGCCTGCAGGATTAACTCACTGGTTGTCGTACCCGCAGAAAATAGGAAGTGGGTGGGTTGGGTGGAGGAAACGTGGTGTGCCCAGCCCTACCTGTGTTTGTAGGGTACACCAGCTGGAAAGGATGTCAGAGATGCTGTGGGGTTTTGCGTTGCTGCTGAAGGGTTGCCAGCATCTCTTCTGGGGTCTAGGCACTATAGCCAGCACCTCGTACCAAGCTTTCCCATCCAGCTCCAGTTCCCACACTCCCACAGAAAAGGTCAGTGCTGTAAGGGCTGATTCTGAGCTGTGCAGGGATCCCTAGCAAAGACGGGGACAGCATCTGTGGTCTGCACACCGGTAACCTCTCTGCAGGAGAAGTCCACAGCTTCCTGCCCTGCACCAGCTGGGGACAATTTCCAGTTCAGCCTTTTGAACTCCCGAGCACCCACGTGTCTGCAGGAGCGAGACAGAAAGCTGAGGCAGAAGCCTCAGGTCTTTTCAATGCGTTCTCTGTGACACACTGTTCTCCTTTCCTGGAAATCAGGCCAATGCCTCAGTCTGTGCTCACTGCAGAAGTCAAGCCCCGTGCCAGCGCTGTATCTTGTCTGCATCTGCTGTCTGAGGGCAGAACAACCCCCCTGAAGGTTTCACCTTCATTCTCGCTGCCTCTGCTGTGGCCAGGTTTGCTTACATCCCACAGGATGCTGAGCACCCCAAAAACCAGCTGCCATCAGGGAGAGAGGAGAGCCAGCACCAGGCTCCTGCCCTGCCGTGTCCCTCGGTGTCCCCACCGAGTGCCGGCCACTGGCACTGTGAACCCTGACAGGCAGCTGCCTCCCGCTGCCAGAGGCGTTTGTCACCCCCACCTTCTCCTAACCACAACCAGCTGTCACAGGCACTGGGGTTTTCTCCAGTGACTAATTTGCCTGTGTTTATGCCAACACCAAACACATAATTGTCTGTTTAACAGCTCGGGTGAGGAGGGAGTCTGGCTGCTTCCTTGTATTGTAGGGATCAGACCAGCGCTCTCCTGATGGCAGCACCCTACTGAGCTAAACCTTCTCAGCTGTAAATCCCATATCATTAGGGATAGCAGGTCACCAGGAAGAGTGTATTGAGAGCAGGGATCATTGTCACTTCCATCCCCGAATCTGTACAGTGAGTGTGCAGGACGGCAGGTGTATAAACAAATCAGAACAGCCTGTGCTTTTATTACAAAAGGAAATGCTTCTTTTGTGGAGGTGAAAAGCATGTCAGATTACTATTATAAGCAGTTGCTTAACGCTCCCCACCTTTACGTCACTGCTGAAGTAATCGGGAGTTATCTCTGTGCCCTTGCTCGGGCTCTCCTTTCAGGGCAGTGCACCCGGAGCAGGGCCATGCCCATGGCCCAGCTGCCCGGCGGAGCCCTGGGGGGGCAGCATGGTGGGCTACACACACACTCGAGCCTCCAAGCTCTTCCCCCTCACGATCTCCCCACCTCCCACCACTTTTATCAGCTGCTGACAAGCCTTGCCATGTGCGTAGGTGGCTCCCAAGCTCACAGGATGATTCCCCACTCCCCCCCCCCAACCCCTACAAGCGTTCAGGATTTCGAGGAGGGGGAGCATGCCGCTCCTCCGTCTGCAAGCTTGGTCTGCAAGAGACGCGTGATGCTTTCACAGCACTCCATGTGGCAACTCTCTCCCGGGATTTCACATGACAGCATCTTCTATGGAAAGCCACGGCAGGGAGAAGAACGTGGTTGTGCTCTGCGCGTGGGTGTTACGAGGGAGCAGAGTGGGATGGGGAGGTGGTGGGGAGAGGAGGTGCAACCGCAGAGCAAACCAGAGCAATCCTCTGGAAAAAGCCTTGAATTTCTGAACCCAGGGTTCCTGTCTCCTGCATTTTGCTCTTCATTTAAAAGAATGTCAGTCCTTGTTAAGTCCAGCAGGGACAAAGGAAATCAAGCAGAATCATCTCTTCCTTCTGTGAACACATCCCATGGGACCACAAGAGGCAAACAGAACATGAACTAACTAGATCAATCCAGAAAGTGTGTGCAGAGTTGCACTCTGGGGAGAGCCCTCCCCACCCACTGATGTCTTCCCTGGACAGAAATAAATGTCCGTTAATGACATCTCCATCTGAGAAATGATCAGAGTGCATTGTCATTATAAGCCAGTGGTTCCCCAGGGCTGAGCAGAAAATGACCCCAACAAGCCTCAGCTCTCGAGGACACATCTGCTACCTTGTGTATGCAAAGTGTCCCTCCCCGCAGGTCTCAAAGCCCTGGGTTAAGCCTCACTGAATCCCTCACAGACCAAGGCTGCCACCCCTGCTCTGCACACTGGAGATATGAGATGCCAGCAGGAGGACAAGGGAGGCCCACACTGTTCTCCTGGCAAAACAGTTTGGGACAGGGGGCCGGGACAAGGTCCCCTCTGCACCGCTGAGAGATATAAAGCTATTTTTCTGTAACATGGGTTTGTCTGTCCCTCTCACCTCCATCTTGGTGCTGAGATGATGGCAGCCTCTCAGGTTTGTCTGCAGGGTGCCACAGCATGTCCCTGGCTGTGCCTGGTTACATGTCACCTGCAGTTTGGCACTGGGGAACCTCAGTGCATCCAGATCCCTTTAAGAGCCCTGTCCGTGTCACCTCAGCAGGGCCAAAGATCTCATCCTGCTCAGAGACCAGAGCTGAGTCACTCCAGAAACTCCCTGTCCGGCAACAAAAAAGAATTCCTCTGTTCCTGCTCCTGGTGTAAAGCCATTCCCCTCCTTCCCCATTTCATCTTGGATATGGCCATTTCATACAGCAGCAACATGAGCTGGATTTTTCTCTAAACTCCATCTGCTTTGAAACATGGCCTGCAACCTGTGAATAGCTGCCTGTCCCTGTTTGGGCAAAGTGGGAGAAAACCTGAGAAGATCGGTGTTCTAGAGAAAAGTCAGCTCCAGGGAGGGGTTCTCACATCAGTGCCAAAATGACGTGGTGGTTTCAGGCACATTGCATCTCTGTGTGCCTTCAAACAGCTGTTTCAGACCCCTCTGTGCCCTGCAGACAGGAGCAGCGAGCAGGTATTTACCAGCCCTGTGAGATCTGGGTAACCAGCAAAGGGGCTGCCAGGCGAAAGGGATGTGGCAGGAGCCGGCGTTTCTATTTCACCGGCTGCAAACCAAAGCCGGCATGCCTGCCTGCCGGGCCCCACCACAGCCACATTCCCGGCCAGGGCACCCCGCTGCCTCCATGCAAATGCTCCCAGCCTGAGAGCGGAGTTTCACAATCCCTTCCCGGCAGCCAGCCTCTGCTTTCACTCTCTGAATTACAGAGGGGAGTTTTCATTACATCACCAAGGGTTCTTCCTCCCTGAAGCCGGCGGCAGAGCAGTCACTGCTTTGCAGGGGCTTTTGGGCTGTGGGCAGCGAGGCAGTTCTCTGGAAGACGGCCCCGTGCCTCCCGCAGCAGGTTCAGCCCTGCTCAGCCTCCCCGCTGCTCCCATCCAGGCGGTGACCAGCACTGGGCAGCGAGCGTTGGCTGCAGTCGGTGCCTGGACAAAGCATTCCCCGCACTGCTGCTGGAAGCCCTCCTGGGAGACACGGCGTTTTCAGGCAGCTTTAAAAGTTGCCCGTGCCAAATCCTGCTCTGATTGAAGCAGCAGGGTCGGAAGTCAGCAGTGTTCCAGCTTTCTGCCAGCGTAAGCAAGAGCAAATTTGCCTATCAGAGCTGGGATTTGTTCACTGGAGCGTTTGAATTCTCTCCCTCCCCCCCCACCTTTTTTTTTTGTTTGTTTGTTTATCTTTTCAAATGTTCCTCAGTCAAACAGTCAGGCTGGTGACAGTTTCCCTGCAGCCCCAGGGAGCAGCTAATCTGATCTCACTCCCAGCCCGGTGCCTTTCCAATCAGCCGCTCTTCTCCTTCCTGGCAGCCTGCTTCCGTGCGCGCCCTCCTTCCCAGCCCCACTCCGCCTGTTTTTTTTCGGTTTGAATCAAAACAAACTACCAGGTTCAAACTGCTCTTTAGTCACGAACACGCTGAGCAGGAGCCTCTGCTCCTGGCCAGGGCTATGGAAACTCCACAGAGAAACACCTCAAACCACAGAGAACTTGTTTTTGAGCAGGACCACAGCAGGGGCAGGGCGGTTAGGAGTCTATATCCACCAGCACCCTAAAAGCACTGAATTCCCTCAACCGTGTAAGGACTGGCCAAAGAGCTGCACAGCTCAGGAGCAGGGAAGGCAGAGGATGGCACCGAAGTCAGCATGAGCCCCTCAGATCTCCCCTTGCCTCTCCCAGCCCCGTTTGTGTCACAATTCCTCATATAAGGGAATGAGGAGCCGTTTCTGCCCCGTCAGCACGTTGTGAGCTGATGCCTTTCCCAGGGACTCCAGATGGTTTTGCTCTCTGTCTGTTTGTGTCTGCACTACTGGTAATTCAGGCCTGTCTGACATTAGCTTTTGAGATGAAACCTTCCCACAATTAGTTACAGTCTGTGCTCTTTTGCTGCAAAGGACGCAGGGCTGAGCTGTCAGAGCGCAGTCAGGGAGACCCGTCCCACACACGAATCCTGCCCAGGTTTCTCTATTTCAGTCAGGGGTGTGATTTTTCTAGTGAAATCATCAAACCAAGACAGTCTCTGCTACAGATGGGTAGCGACAGCCATTTAAAGATGTCTCATACTCAGCCTGTCTCAGATGGAAGTAGGTGATTTCAATATCATCTAGATTTACATTGATGTAACACCTCTCCTTTCTTTCTCTGGCCTTCCTTTCCCACCAGCAAGGAGGGGAGAGGATCATTACACACGCCAGGGCTCCATATCAGAAGTGTCACAGAAACGCCGAGCATCTTCACACACAACATGCTGATGTGACCTGGCAGTGTGGCAGGGACGGAGCTTGGTAACTCGCGCTGCTCCGGGGCAAAGCACTCCACAGACACCCCTGTGGCACCACGGCCTCTCTTCAAGCACAACTGCTTGGCTCTCTTGCTAAATTAGCTTGCTAATAACAGGGCTCCTGATCTCAGTCAGGAATTTTACCTCTCCAAGGCCAATCCTAAGTGCGGTGCAAAGCTTGCAGCTGGGCCAAAGCCATGTGTACTGTGGTAGGAACGCCAGAGAGTAGCAGAGGTGGGGGAGAGCTGACAGACATTTGGGGAACATAAGTGCTAGAGAAGGACTTGGTTGCAGCAAGCAGCCTGGTGAAACCACTCAGTGAGGAGGTATGGAAAGCACAGAACTCATGGACAAAAGCACAGGGAAAGTAACAGGAGAGTTGAAGGGGTATTAGGAGGGAAGGAAGCTTCATTTGTATGTTCTTGCACAGGTGATTTACCCCCTCTGCGCCTCCATCCATCCATCCACCCACCCATCCGTCTGTCCATCCATCCATCAGGGAAGGAAGCCTCATTATTCCTGCTGTACATTATCCCAGCTGTACACAGGCAGAGTCAGGCAGGGTGAGCACCTACCCCCCGGTGCTTCCAGCTCCCCCCTGGGCTGTGTTCACCAAACCCTGTTCTCCGTCCTGGAGGCAGAGAGCCTCCTCTGCAGGGAGGGAGCCTGGCAGTAACTGTGCAAATGGCTTTGCTGAGAGAAATGATTTCAGGAACGGCGATATGTTGACGACAGTGACGAAGCCACGCAGGTCACACGAATAATCATGTTCTGTCCAGCTAGCGGCTGACAACCGGGGAAGGCAGCCCCTGCGTGCTGGTTAACACACACCTCACAGACACACCATCGTTCTGCTTCACCTCCCTGCACAGCGAGCGGCCGCGTCCCCCCTCAGCTCCTCTGCCTGGGGGATGGGGCTGGGGGACCCCTGGGGGCTTGAGGAGCCCTGTAAGGGAAGGGGAGCTTTGAAAGTCATTAAGTGTGGCTGTGGCTCTGAGGGAGGCTGGGGT
>CM021753.1:6091089-6114436 GCA_011075105.1 Heteronetta atricapilla | reverse complement strand
CCCCCTCCGCCGCCCCCCGAGGAGCCGCCGGTGTGCGCGGAGGGGAGCGGCGAGGAGGAGCTGGAGTGCCCGCTGTGCCTGGTGCGGCAGCCGGCGGAGAACGCGCCGCGGCTGCTGTCGTGCCCGCACCGGTCGTGCGGCGCCTGCCTGCGGCAGTACCTGCGGATCGAGATCACCGAGTCCCGCGTCAACATCTGCTGCCCCGAGTGCAGCGAGCGCCTCAACCCCGCCGACATCCGCCGCCTGCTCCGCGACTCCCCGCACCTCGTCGCCAAGTACGAGGAGTTCATGCTGCGCCGCTGCCTCGCCGCCGACCCCGACTGCCGCTGGTGCCCGGCCCCCGACTGTGGGTGAGTGCTCGGGGGAGGGGTCCCGACCCAGAAGTGGGCCGCTGAGGGGTCCGAGGGGGGGTTCCCGACCCAAAAGTGGGCCGCTGAGGGGTCTGAGGCGGGGGGTCCCTGACCCCAAAGTGGACTGCTGAGGGAGTGGTTCCTGACCCCCCCTGCTGGGGAGTCTGGGGAGGGTCCCGACTCCAAAGTGGGCTGCTGAGGGGTCTGAGGGGGGGGGTGCCTTACCTCAAAGTGGGCTGATGGGTGGTCTGGGGGGGGCATGACCCTGCAGGGGGCTGCTGGGACATCTTGGGGAGGGGGTCCTGACCCCACATAGCTTTGCCCCCCTCTGTGCTGGTGCATCATTGTTGTGCCCTGACCGTGCAGGGGGCTGCTGGAGCATCCAAGGGAGTCCCTGTCCCCACGGGGCTGATGGGGTGTTTGGGGGGGGGGGGATGGGTGTCCCTGTTCCAACAGGGGGCTGCTCTTTCTGCCCTGGAGGGGGGCCCTCTGCCACCTCTCTGGTGAGTGACTCGGAGAGGGGGTCCCCCTGCCCACAGGGGGCTGCCCATCAGCCCTGGGGCAGCCCGGGGGCTTGCTGTCCTCATAGGGGGCTGTCTGTCCCCTTCCATGCGGGGCAGCCTGGGAGGGATCTGCTGTCCCTGCTGAGTTCTGTTCCCTCTCCGCTGGGACAGTTCAAGGAGGGGGGAGTCCCTGTGTCCCCATAGGGTGCTGCCCTGGGGGCACCAGGACAGCCTGGGGGTGGGGTCTGCCGTGGTGCTGCTGTCCCCAGCCAGCCCAGGGAGGGGCAGCTCCCCCCCAGTGCTGCGCTACCACTAACGCCTGCTTCTGTTCTCATGGAGTTTGATGAAAATCCCTAATTGCAGACTTTCTTCGCTTGCCAGTCAGCAACCTGTTTGGGATAGTTAACAGGCACCAAAAGGACGCTCCATCCATCCATACTAAAATCCCGGGATTTGACCTTGGGGAGTGTGGAAATACAGACAAGCACAGCCTTTGTAATGGGACTTGGAGGGGGTTTTAGCTGAGCCATCGTTTCCCTGATTTAAAAGAAGGCTTTTTTCTGCACAAATGGGAAGCCTGGAGTTTCCCAGCTGCGTGTATTGCCACAAGCTGCAGCAGTCCTTGCACGGGGCACCCTGCGGTTTCCACGGGGGGAAGAAGGAACTGTGAACGGTCACTTTCCAGCGGGGACGTGAATGCATGGCACAGAGGAGTGATGTTGACTCATTACCATTGCCTAAGTGAGGAAACGTCTGTCTGTCCAGAAGTCAGTCCACCCAGGCTTGATGACTGTACTCGTCTGCGTGTTGCTTTCATTTTCTCTTCTCTTTTCCTTCGGATGAACTCTGTTAGGTTTCTATTTACGTCTAAGGCAAAGCTGCCTGGAAAACGGCTTTGTTCAGGAAACTTAGAGAAGTGCTGCAAAGTTTGGCTACAAGGCAGTGTGAGTTGCAGTTCTGGGTAGCGTGAACAAGAAAGGAAAGTCTGACCTAGTAGTCAGAGTGGAAAGCGTGGTGGGAGGATTGTGAAAATTTAATCGGAGTGTTGTAATAACCTTCCTGTGCAAACCAGTTAACCTGTCTCAGGTTACCCGTTTTGGGGCCCCTGAGCATTGCTGCATAAAGGCTTGTTTCTTCAGAGGGCAGTGGTAACAGCAGACAGCAGTGCTGGGTTCTGGTGCGAAATCAGGTGCTAGGTCTTGATGTTTTGGTATTGCTGGGGACGAGACTGGGGACGTCACGCAGGCTGTGCTGCCCGCAGAGGGAATGCCCCTGCTGTCTGTGCCGTCAGCTGGGTACAGAAAACACCGTTCCTGCTCACCGGCCTCAGCTCTGTGCCGCTGCTCTGGGCTGCGGGTAGGTGTAAGTGCCTCATCCGTAGCTGAGGCTGCCTCGCTGGAAGGAGCTGGCCCTGGCATGGCCTGCAGGGCACTGCCTCTTCGAAAGGTGCCTGGCCTGATCCCCATCCAGCCATCACTTCGGGGGTCTGGGCAGACCCACGTCACTAATAGCTCATCTGGTGGACAAGGACATCCTCGCTGGGAACATGGGACGTGGGCGTCTTCCCGTGAGCTGCCAGGCAGAAGCGAGAGGTGACCCCGGCTGCTGGGAACCCGGCAGCTCTGGTGGGTCTCTGCCCACTGGTGCCATCCATCGGTGTGTCAGGAGCACGCGAACAAAGGCTGTTGGAATCGGCCCTCCGGCGGCAGGAGGAATTAATCGCCCTATTCATTCTTCCCAGCAAGTGCGTTTTGTTGTGCTTATGTAAAGTCAGGCTATGAATTATTTACAGCGGGCTTTCCTGTGGCAGCAGCAGCGTGTGGGGCTGTGGGCATGGCAGTGCTGGGCGCTTCGGGGGGATGTCGCCCACCACCGGGTGCGGGAGCTGCGAGGCAGCGGCAGCAGACGAAGCCGTGGCGTGTGCACGCAGCATCCTCTGCCTTCCACACCTACTGCGGGCTTTCGTAAAGGAAAGAGCTCGGCTGTGCTGCTGCGGGAGGAGGAGGAGGACCGGCACAACACCGGAGCGTGTTGCCATGGGAACGCCGGCCAATTGATGCACCATCAGTCACAATACCAATAATTTTCTATATTTGCAGGTTTTTGTGTTGTTCCTCCCCCTCCCCCCCCACTATAACCGGCTGGCGTTGCTCTCTGGTATTTGTCATGCTGCATCTCCTCTAGAAGCTGGCGAGAACAAGAGGAGCTTTAAGCAAACCGGGCTGCGTGGGCTGAGCTCCTGAATGAGGCTGGAGGCAACTGGCGAGGCTCCGGCTCCTTGGAGGCCGGGGCTGGGAGCTGGGCTCTGCCCTCCCTTGGCCCGCAGGGGTCTCGGGCAGGCGCTCACTGTCGCTGCTGCGTGGGGGGAAAGTCAGAGTTTCCCTTTTCACCTCTGCCGGCGCCGAGCCAGGAAGCGGCCGTTGAACGAAGCGATGCGTCAGCGGTCAGGTGGAGATGGAGGCACGCGTTAGTGGCCCAGATCCTGCAGCAGCCACCCCCAGGCACATCGCTTCAATGGCTTCTTTCTAGTTGTCCTTGAGTTTGGTGCTGTGCTATTTCCTTCCCTCGCAGAAGAAAGCCGTGTAGCTGTTTTTCTCCATGCAGCTGTGGGCTTGTTCTTGACGTTTGTCATTTTAGTTCTAGCAGTGAAATGTAAATGGTGAGGATTTTCTTTTCTCATAGGGGAGTTGCCTGAGTGTCTAGAAAAACCCTGAATCTTTAGTGAGGGGTTAATCTAGAGCACAAGGCTGCTTAATATATTACGCTGAGCTTTCCCAACCTGCTGTTATGGTTTGAACTAGCAGCGTGTCACAACGCAGCTGCCCCGATGAGGCTTTATTTTTTGCCGGGGTAGTTCTGTGGCTGCCTCGTGGTGGCAAAGTAAGGATGCTTAGTGGGATTCTCCCCAGACCAGATGCGTAGGAGTCTATGTGGGTCAAGTTGGCTGCCCGCCGGCTGCTTGCATCCCTCCTCTCTGCCCGCTCCAGCCTCATGTGCGGGCGCACGGCTGCCGATGCTCGCGGGGACCCTGCCGTCGCGTCCCCCAGCCCGGCGCTCCACGCGGGGATGTTGTTTCTTGGGCGATTGTGTCGTACCCTGGCAGGGTGAAGCTGCTCAAACTCCCACGGGATATGAATCATTGTGGTATGACACATTCAGAGGTTCTCACGCTGCTGCCTCTGAGAAGAGGCAATACAACTCGAGCTACGCGAGCTCTAAATATAAAATCCTAAATAGGAGCTATTCTCCTCTGGCCACTAACAAAAATGCTGAGGATGATCAACAAAAATACCCTTTGGTATTTATACTGGTGTCACAGAGCTGGAAGGCGCTTCTGGAATTACTCGGTTCAGCCCCTGCCAGTGGGAGCAGGCTCATCCTCACTGACTGTAAGTCAGCTCCTGTGTAGTGGAGCTGCTTCGGCTTTTGTGTGTACGCTTCCTCATGGAAACACGGCATTACTGTCAGAAAAAGTGAGCTGGTTGCGCACCCTGACTTCCCTCTCTTGTACATTCACTGGGTTTTACTCCAGTTTTGGTTTACTCCAGAAGCAGAGCGTTGTTCTTCACCCTCTGTAAAAAAGGAAATTCTGTGGAGATCAACAGGGGCTTACTTCTTGAAATAGATGCACATTGAAACCCCGCTTGTTCCACTTTTTGTCATCATTAGGTGATAAAGTGCCAAGTGAGGCTTCAGCTTGCCTAGCTGCCTCCTCTGGGCTATGTGCATACACCCATGTGCCTGGCTGTCCTGAGGAGCTGGGGTGTGTGTGTGTATTTGTGTGTACATATATTTGTGTGTGGTGTGTGTGCATATATTTGTGTGTGTGTGCAGCCTGTGTGCAGCCACGGGTACGGAGCAGCAGGAGCCTGTGCTGGGAGCCTGCAGTGGCAGAAAGGGCAGGCTGGGCAGGGCACATCTGATCCGTACGAGTGGACAGTGAGGACTGCCAGCGCTCACAGAGATAACTCAGTATTGTCATCTGTCTGCCCCAAGTAACCTAATTAGCGCTACTTAACTCCAGGCCCTGCAGCGCAAGGCACAAGACTGGTGAGGGCAGGAATTTGGAGTGCAGCTGCACTACAGCAACCAGAAGCACCAACCCGGCAGCGGTGGGCTGGCCGCCCGGGCTGGGCTGACCCTGGAGCGGGGCTGCTGTGCCCCCCAGGCAAGGCAGGGACTGCTTGGCCTAGCCCCACAGCAGCCTGTTGGAGAAGGGCAGCGAGAGCCCCCCGTGCTGCCTGCGGGTGTGATGACTTGGCCAGATCATGGGACTGTCGCTTGATAACTTTGCCTCTTGCTAACTCACCGGGTGTCTTCCTTCCCCAGCTACGCAGTTATTGCCTACGGCTGCGCCAGCTGCCCCAAGCTGACCTGCGAGAGGGATGGCTGCCAGACGGAGTTCTGCTATCACTGCAAGCAGATATGGCACCCCAACCAGACCTGCGACATGGCCCGCCAGCAAAGGGCACAGACGCTCCGTGTACGGACCAAGCACACGTCGGGCCTCAGCTATGGACAGGAGTCCGGGCCGGGTATGGATCATGCGTTGTAGGTTACTGGGTGCTGCGGTCGTGCCTGTGAAGCTGACAGAGAGCCGCCGGTCGTGCAGAACTTCCTCCCCGGGGTGGTGGCAGTGCCCCGCGGGGAGCGCTGCTGCATGCTGCAGCTGAGGGTCCCTGGCACAGCTGAGAACGAACAGCTGTGAACCTGAGAGCCACTTCCCCTTCTCCTGGGTGTTAGAGTGAGCCCAGTGGGCTCCTGCAAGAAATTAGAACATGAAACGGGTCAGGGATAGGTGACGACGATGTGCCTCGGGTCCTTCCTCAGCACTGCAGTTCCCCTCTTCCGCCCCAGCCACGTTGTGGCCGTTTTGATCTTGGATGTTCTTGCTTCTCGCTGATCTAGATGTGAAACAAATTAGGTGCTTTTTACTGTTGCAACTTGAAATTTGCCTGTTGCAGTAGTAAAAAGTAGTGTTAATGCTTAGCCCTGTGTGGGGAGCCTGACTGTGTGCACTGCTAGGTGCTCATAATGTCACGTACAGGGGAAAAATGCCAGCCCACAGACTCCTACTCTGCCTTGTAGGAGCTGCTACGTCTGCTGAGTTAGTGTTCATTAAAAATAACTGTGTTGACTCTGGAAGTGGGCAGTAAGGCCATTTCTTAAAGTCCCTCCCTTCCCTCAGACAAAACACTACTGTACCTTGTGTGCCAGGAGTTAAAATGTTGATGCTCGGATTGGAGCTGCCCTGAGCAATCCGAGGTGGCTCAGCTGCATCCCAAGGCTCAGCGTGCCCTGTTAGAGGGCCCTGACAACCCACAGCTCAGATACCACCACAGCCTGTGGTACAAACCAGCAAGCAAAAACTGGTTTCTGAGCTTTTTTTGCCCTCCTAAAGGAGATCCCTGCCAGGAAGAGCTTAGCGTTTAGCCGCTGAAAGGGAGATTCCTGAGACAGCGGTTTTTCCCCACCCCATTCTTGCTGGATTCAGTGCAGTGATTAATAAGGTGCGGGCTGGTCTCAGCAGCTGGATTTCATATTGTGGAGTGTCAGAGGCTGCCAGCAAAGCCCTGACCCGCTGCGCAGACAGCCGTTGCGTAACCGCGATCAGATGATGCGTGACTTGAGGAGGAGATGAAGGACCCTCATCCTGCCCTGCCAGGAGCCGAGTGGGGCTGCGCAGCATCTGCCCTGCTCTGGCGTGCAGCTGCAGGCCCCGTTCCGTGCTGCCTGCTGTTGAAGGCCAGGTTCAGAATGTCTGATGCCTTGTTCTCTCGATTGCTCTGTTGTTCTTGGCCTGTGAATCACCTTAGTGGAGCAATTTAATAATGGTTCTGACTTACACTGTTGTCCTGGCTAGCACAGCGCAGGTATGACTTGTTCCCGGCACTGAAGCATCTCCTGGAACGCATCCTGTGCCAGGCCTGGATAAGCTTTTGAAGCGCCTGTTGCTCCCAGTTCTTGCTGTCCAAGCAGATCACTTCAGTGGGCTTGGTCTCATCAGCGTTATCTTCTTGCCCCAACCATAAGCTAAAGGCCCAGCCAGCTGGTTGTACCATCCCCACTTTGTGCTGCATGAGGGCGATCTGTGTGCCCAGAAAGCAAGGGCTGCCCTGTGCAGTGAGAGCCCCCCGTTGATTTTTGGCAGCACAAAACCGGACTCAGTGCGCTGCTTCCCCCCCACAGCAGACGACATCAAGCCGTGCCCGCGCTGCAGCGCCTACATCATCAAGATGAATGACGGGAGCTGCAACCATATGACCTGTGCCGTGTGCGGCTGCGAGTTCTGCTGGCTCTGCATGAAGGAGATCTCGGACCTGCATTACCTCAGGTGGGGGCCGGAGCATGGCACAGGGCTCTTCTTGGATCCAGGAGGTATCTGGCTGCATGCTGTTTGTCCTCTTGCATCTACAATCAGTCAGCAAAATTATCTTCTTTTTGATCCAAGGATCTGAGCTTTCTTCCCATGGTACAGCGGGGGAGACTCTTCATCACCAAAAAAAAATCCTCCTGATATGTTGTGTTTGAGAGCTCTTAGCATAGTGGACATTAAGCATAGTCCTGGTGGTGTGATAGTCACCTTGAAAAAGGAGCAAATTAATCTTGGTGGGGCACTGGATCCTTTTTTGTGTTGTCTACCCACTTCCCAAGCTTTGGATTTTGTTCCTGTGGAAGCTGAATTTGGGTTTCTCGGGGATGCTTAGGAATTGCTGAAGTTTTAACATCTTTTTTTTTCCCTTCCATTAAGCCCCTCTGGCTGCACATTCTGGGGCAAAAAACCATGGAGTCGTAAAAAGAAGATTCTCTGGCAGCTGGGCACGCTGATCGGCGCTCCTGTGGGCATTTCCCTCATTGCTGGCATCGCCATTCCTGCTATGGTCATTGGCATCCCCGTGTACGTCGGGAGAAAGGTAAATGTGGTGAGCGTGAGGCTGGAGCTGAGGGATCCACAGCTCAGGGCGGTCTCTGACTTGGGGCATCCGACCAACAACTGAGAGCTGATACGAAGGGCGGGTCTCCTCATAGAACAAAAATTCAGCTGTCTCTTCTAAACCCTGCCTTATCTTCGGGGCTTTGTGAGGGGAGAGGAGGATGGGAGCTGATAGCCCTTCAGGCTGAAGTCCTCTCAAACATGTTGCATCTCTGTTGTGCCTCTACCCTGAACTGGGAAGGGAAAACTGGTCCCTTCTGGCACTTCCTATGGCTGGGGCCTCTGTTGGGACAGTGACAGGCTCTGAGCAGCATGCGGGCATAGGTCACTGTGTGTTTTGATGCTGCTGGGCTGTTGGGGGTCTCCAGCTGTCCCGGGCTATGTTGTGCTGTTGTGCCTCTGTGCTGATAAAGAGGCATTGAGGGGAGGAAATGTTGTAAGCGCTGAATTTGTAGCTTCTTTTTCTTGAACGTAGACCCACCTGCAAGATCTGATCTGTGAGATCTGTGGTCACGATGGGGCTCTTTCAGGGCTAATGCTGCTGTAAAAGCACAAGCTTACGGATGTCTTCTTTATGTTGTTTATGGCCTGGTGCTGTTCTCACCTGGTGCTTCTCCTTCCCTCAGATCCACAGCAGGTATGAGGGAAAGAAAACGTCTAAGCACAAGAGGAATTTGGCCATTACCGGTGGGGTCACGCTGTCTGTCATTGCCTCTCCGGTCATCGCTGCTGTCAGTGTTGGTAAGTGGGCACCATCTGTTTCTCATGGTGTGCAAAGCTGTGTAAATAAACAACTGAAAGAGTCCCTGCCCCAAAGGTCCTTTCTGTTTGCTTAGCCCAGCTTGGCCGTAAGCCCCTCTTAACTCGTGTGCAGGTATCGGAGTCCCCATCATGCTGGCTTACGTCTACGGCGTGGTGCCGATCTCGCTGTGCCGAGGTGGTGGCTGCGGAGTTAGCACTGCCAATGGGAAGGGCGTGAAAATAGAGTTTGATGAAGATGATGGACCAATCACAGGTACTGCGATAGGTGGGGAAGGGAAGGAGGAAAGGCCCTGCCACTGTGTCTTGTAATGAGATGGTGGGGGGCTTAGTATTTCCCAAATCTGAGCATCTTGGGTTTGGCTAGGAGGAGTTACTTGCTTCAGTCTCCTGCTGGTGATCAGCTGCGGAGCTCTGAGCCAGATCTCAGCCTTTCCTTGCCCTGGTAGAGGCATGGAGGCTGAAGCGAGAGGCACACTGCCTGGTGTCCGACCCTCAGCCCTGCCACCACCATCACATCTGGCTGGTGCTCTTGCTGACTGGTTCCCATGCTGTTTTTCTCCTCAGTGGCTGATGCCTGGCGAGCCCTGAAGAACCCCAGCATCGGTGAAAGCAGCATCGAGGGGCTGACCAGCGTGCTGAGCACAAGTGGGAGCCCCACGGATGGGCTCAGCGTGATGCAGGGCAACTACAGTGAGACGGCCAGCTTTGCTGCCCTCTCGGGGGGTACCCTGAGCGGCGGTGTCCTCTCGGGAGGCAAGGGCAAATACAGCAGGTAAATGGGCTGGTGGGCATGGCAAGAAAGGGGTGAAGGCTCCAAGGCCTGTGCTGGCTGAGCAGGCTTAGTATGGGGCTCTGTCTGGGACTGGGTAGCCCTCTGTGTGCTTGGCAGTCATGTCCTGGTATTTTTACTTCTTGGTCTGTGGTGGAATAACCAGTCCCAGCAGACCAGGCTACTTCTGCAGTTGCTGTTAGGCTGGTTCTTGCAAGGAGGACAAAAGCTAGAGAAACAAGTTTCTGTCCCATCTAAGCTCCATGACACTGCAGAGATGATGCTTTGGATTAATTGGGAAGAGCACAGAGATGCCTGCACAGCCCACTTAAAGATCCTCCTGTGCTCTGATCCCAGCCTAGAGGTTTGGGAGCCTCCTGTTCCAGGCAGGGCTGCTGCTTTCCAAGTCAGAAGGTTACACCACAGTTTTCCTCTTAAACTTGCCTGTGAGTCAGTCTGCAGGGTAATTAGAGACACGTGTTGATATGGCAGCCAGCATGTAATCATGGCTCTGTGCTAGATCTGTGGAAATCTGTTCTTCGCAGGAATTGCATGAGTCATAGACATAAACACAACTTCACCTTCGTCATGGAAAACAGAATGGGTTTACCTAAACGGAGCCAAAAATGAGACTGAGAGGAACCCTTGGGGTTAAACTCCCTTGTGCCAAGCTAGGCCAGCACAGAGGACCTCTTGCGTTCTCATGACAGAGGCTGTTCGGTGCCACTCGGTGACCCTCTGAGGCATTTCTGAGGAATCCTCTTCTTTCCTGCAGGCTGGAAGTGCAGGCAGATGTCCAGAAGGAGATTTTCCCCAAGGACTCGGTCAGCTTGGGGGCGATCAGTGACAACGCCAGCACTCGAGCCATGGCTGGTTCCATCATCAGCTCCTACAACCCCCAGGACAGGTAGGAGGACATGTGATGGTGAGAAAATAGTGTTGGTCGTGGGTGTCCTGGAAAAATCCAAGCTCTGTGAGGTGCTGCAGGTGCCAGGCTGGCTGTGGGCGCTCCAGCTCTCGCAGCTGGCAGGAGGATTGATCTTTTATTCGGGCAGAAGGAGGACCGGGGGTGTTTGGGAGCAGCATCTCTGTGCAGTGTGGAGGCTGAAGAGGGGATCTGCAGCCCAGGGCTCTCAGGGCCTGTTCCTGGTGCCCTCAGGGTCTCCCTCCAGTGCTTCCCCGCTTCATTTCCTGGCTCTCAGCCTTGGGGAACCTCAGCTGCCGTTTGGAGGAACTCGAGGAGAGCAGTGGGTGCTGTTGTGTCCCAGATGCTGTGGAGTGATGAGCAGCATCTTGCTCCTGTGTGGGCAGCGTGGTCCTCCTGACCCAGTGAGATAGGGACACAGACTATGGCCAAAACCAGTAACTGTGCAGTAACACGGGGGTGCTTGTTTCTGCAGGGAGTGCAATAACATGGAGATCCAGGTGGACATCGAAGCCAAGCCCAGTCACTACCAGCTGGCCAGCGGCAGCAGTACAGAGGACTCTCTGCACGTCCACACCCAAATGGCAGAGAATGAGGAAGAGGAGGAGGAGGAGGAAGAGGACGGTGAGCAGGAGCAGATGTGCAAACACCAAAGCTGTGAGCAAAAGGACTGCATTGCCAGCAAAACCTGGGACATCACCCTGGCCCAGCCTGAGAGCATACGGAGTGACCTGGAGAGCTCCGACAGCCAGTCGGATGACGTGCCAGACATTACCTCGGACGAGTGCGACTCCCCCCACTCTCAGACTGCAGCAGCCTGCCCGCAGACCCCCAAAGCTAGAGGTGCCGAGAGCCCAAGTGCCCACCTGAGCCACTGTGCCCAAGCCGAGGTGTGCAGGCTGGACGAAATAGTCAAATTGGAGTGCATTGAAGCCAGAGTATGAAGTGGCCTCCTGCTGAAAAGCACACTCACTGTCATTGCATCTTTTGGGGCAGGGTTGTGTCCGTGTTGGCTTCTGTTTGCAATTCTTCAGCTGGCTCCCTGGCCTTGCCTCAGGGAGTCGTCGTTTCTTACGTGACAAAAAAAAAAAGAAAAGGAAAAAAACAATCCCCCACCCTTTCTGTTTTAATTTATTGATTCAGGCTCTGTGAGGTGTGTAAGAGTGTAAATATGTATGTGTCTGTATGTCTGCAACCATCCTAAAGGACTATTTGAATAAAGACTCTGGATGTCATTCGACTCGAATCCAGCTCATCCTTTCCAAGGGTGTAAGGTGAAATCCTCTCCTTGGTGGCTGCCTTTGGACTGTCTGTGAATGCTGCCCTAGCCCCTGGCCTGGGGAAAAGGGGTGCATCTCCTCATCTGCCTCTAGGTAGGGGTGCCAGCTTTGTTCCGCCCGCAGTGCTGGTGCCTCAGCTGCTAGGCCAGACTGCCGTGTGTTGGGGCTGTGTAGGCAGGGGAAGGACAGGGACTAACAATGCACTGAGCCAAATTCCCAGGGCTGCTTGAGGAGGCTGAGGGCTAGCCTAGTGGCTCTGTCAGGGGCATCAGGGAGAGGCCAGGAGGCTGCCCTAGGCCCAGCCTGTCCCTAGAGCAGCTCCTGGGGCCTGGTCTGTGCTGCTGTGCCTGTAATTAAAGCACTGGTGCCTCCTGTCTGCCATGAGCTGTGCAGCGAACATGGCTCAGCAAGCATCTACTGAGATCCAGGAAGAGCCTTGTGGGGCTCCACATTTCCTTACGACAACTTGAGGTGGACATGGTGCTTTGCTGGGTAGGATGTGGCCAGAGGGGTATCCCCACGGGGTGCCAGGCTCCTGGGCGTGGGGTGGAGGCCTGCAGGGTGCAGCACAGCGTGATGCAAGGCAGCAAGGGGAGCGTAGGGGTGGGGATGGGGCCGTGCCTCCCCTCTGTGGAGGCAGGTGAAGGTGGAGTTCTTGCTTTGCTCATCCAGGAGCTGGTCTGACGGGAAGTGGAGCCGCAGCTGGGTGCAGCAGGTGAGCAGCTCCGTGGCCTTGTCCCAGCTCTGGGGCTGCCTAGTCCCATGGGGACCCCGACGGCTCTCGTTGCAGAGGCTGAGTGCAGGACAGGCCCTGGGGGTGCCAAGAGGCTCTGATGGCTTGATCGCGGCTGGCTGAAGATGTGTCAAGTGGGTGAGTCTGGGTCTGGTGTGGTAATTGTGACGGGAGGTGTCTGAGCCCTGCCTGCAGCTCCAGCCCTGCCTCCTGCAGGGGAAACTGAGGCACAGAGGGAGGGCAGCTCTGCATGGCTCTGACATGATCTGGGGCGAGCCCAAGTCCTGACGCAGAAGCAGCTCCCTGCTGCTGCCTCTACTCATTAGAGCACTCAGTGCCCAAGCCCAGCACTGGAGTTCACGGGGGCTGCTCCCTGCAGTGCCCTTATTGCCCCGGGGAGCCCCGCTCCTTCCGGGATGAGCTGGGGCAAGTGGCTGGTCCCCATCAGGGGCACCCATTCCCACGGCTGCTGTCCCTGCACCATGGCTCTGACCCCAGAGAAGCCGTCTGGGGCAGTGGTTTGCAAACCTGGGCTGCCAGCAGCTGCCACCCTGCCACTGCCTTGTCCCCACCGCCGTGTCACCTCCTCTGGGCTGTCCCCAGATGCCTTGTGTCTGTGCTGACTGCCCTGCACCATGCAGCCTTGGTGTTCAGCCTCCCTCTCCTCCTCCCCAGGCTACCGCGATCCCGGCAGCCACCAGAGGGTCCTCATGAAAACAGGCCTCATCCTCCTCATCGTTGGGCACCTCAACTTCATCACCGGAGCTCTCGTCCACGGCATCGTGCTCCGCTTCGTGGTCAGCCTGCGGGATGCCATCTCCTTGCAGTATGCCATCTCAAACACCGCCTCGGCCATCTCTGCTCTGCTGGTACCATGGGGGGGAGGGGGGTGCAGGGTGGATGCAGGATGGATGCAGGATGGATGCAGGGTGGACACTGCTCCATCACCCCTTCCCTGCTCTAACAAGGTCTTCCTTGCACAGAACTGGAGGGGGGTGGGTGTTAAATGGACTTGTCACTGGGTGGAGGGGGCTGAGCTTTCAGGGACAATGTCAGGGGAAAGGGGACCGATGTCCCTGGTGTCGATCCCTCATGCTTCCTTGCAGACGATCTCCTGTGGCTTGGCCGCCCTCATGCTGTCCCGCTACTTCGCTCCCGCAGCCCTTGTAAGCAGCCCCATCCCTGCAGCCCCACAAGGCTCCATCCCACAGCCCCTCACTTGGGGACCACCCCAGGTGGGTGGCCGCGCGTGGCCCCATCTCGCCATGCTGCCTCATCTCTCTCCTCCCACAGAAATGGGTGGTTCTAGCCCTGAGTGCCAGCAGCAGCCTGGGCTCGCTGTCCTGCCTGCCGGGGCTGGCCGTTGCCATCGGGCTGACGCTGGGCAGCCGGGGCCGGGTGCTGCTGGCGCCCTGCGCCCTCACTGATGCCTCCCTCACCCCGCTCGCCCGGCAGTGTCCCTTCGATCCCACCCGTGTCTATGTGAGTCCCGCTGGTCCCGTGGCCACCCCGCACCATGCCTGCCCTGCAGATGGGGGCACACGCAAGGACCTCATGGCCCTCATCCCCGCAGAGCTCCACGCTGTCCCTCTGGTTCATCTCCCTCATGCTGGGCTCACTGGAGATCGTCTTCAGCATCCGCTGCCTCCTGCTCGCCATCGAGCTCCTCCGCCTCAGCTGCTGCTGCCACAGGGTGCGCCGGCAGAAGGTGAATCCTCTCTAAGCCCCCGCGCAGGATTGGGATGGAGCCAGCTGGGCTCAGGTCCCCTGGGCGGGCAGGATTTGCCCACCTGAAGCTCTCGGCCCCTGGTCCCGCCCTGAGCAGCCCCTCTGGCTTGCAGGTCTCCTTGCAGACAGCCCCTGTGGACAGCCCCGACCCTGGGCTGTGCCTGGGCTTGCTGAGCCTGGACAGTGTGGAAACCGCCCAGCTGTGAGCAGGGTATGGGACCCAGCCCTGTCCCAGCACCCACCCCACAGTGTTTCCCAGCTCTGGGACAGACACTGGACCTTAGATGTTGCTCATTGCTGGCCGGAACGTGAGCCCATGGACGTGAGCCCATCCCCGTGGCATTGGGCTGCTTGGAGCTGCAGCAAGGGAGGTGACTGGGCTGGATATGAACGCTATAGGCAGGACCTTTCCCCTCAGCATTGATGGCCCCCACCCCACTGCTGACTGCACTGACACAAACTTTATTTTGCAGGTATTAAAAGACCAGAAGCACCCCCCCTCCCCACGGCCCCTACCTGTGCTCCAGCTGTGGGGAAGGGGCTGTCCCGGCCCCAAGGCGTGCAGTGTGTACATGCTGGGGGTGCTGGGGGGGCGCGAGCAACTGGGGCTTTGTCCCCTAGGCTGGGTCCCCGTGCCTGTTGCAGAATCAGTGGTGGCTCCACCATGCTGGGCTGTCTCCTGCTCCACACCTCTGGTGCAGGGGGACCGTCCCCACTCGGTGGGGGGGTGTCCGTCCTGTCTCCAGTGTGGGTGCAGGAGCCGCTGAGGTGGTGGGGACATCCCCCCTGGATCTCCCTTCCCCAGGCTCAGCCAGGCTCCTGCTGCCATGAGGGCATGGAGATGGGGACAGCAGGGACAAGCAGGGGCGGGAGGTGGTGTCCAGCTGCAGGGGGCTGCGGGGGCTGTGGGGGGCTCAGAGCTGCCCGGTGCCGCTGGGGTCGCACTGCAGCAGGCGCACGATGGACGGGTCGCTCTTGGCACCTTTGATGAACTCCTCCAGCGAGAGCTTGCCTGAAGGGGAGACATGGCTCAGCCCGGCGGCCACCACCCCATCCCAGACACACAGGGGCACACAGGACCAACACGCACCAGAGAACCCCCCGTCCACCCCCTTTCACGGGGTGAGCCCCCAGGTCTGCAGCTGAGCCCCTCAGCTGCTGGGGCTCCCCCCGGCCACGCCCGTGAACACGAGGCATTTAATCAGCGTGCGTGTGGCTCCCTCTAAGACCCCCGGATTTAGCCATGAGACCTTTCCCTTAATCCCCTCCATCTCCTCTCATTTACCATCGTTATTAGTATCCATCTGTCGGAAGATTTTTTCCGTTCTTTTCTCCGGAGTCGATTCATCTTCGGGCATATTCATCACGGAGGAGACCATTTTGTAGATGGCCTGAGAGAGGGAGACAGGGAGGAGGGTGGGTGCCTGCCACCAACCCGAGGCAGGGGACAGAGGTCTTGGGGTTTGCTGCACTGGGACCAACCCCTGCCCATGTACCCGGGCTGGGGGGGGATTTTGCTCCCAGTTCAGCTTGTGCCTGCCCCAAGAAAACAAGCTGGACTGCAGGAGGCAGATGGGAGCTGCTCTTGCAGGGAGGAGATGCCCACCAACATGCTGATGAAACAGCCTCACAAGTCACCCCCTGCTGCTGCTGCCGCTGGGCCGGGGTCTGGGCAAGGGGAACAGGTCCTGGGTGCCTCCACCAGGTCCTCGGGGTGGCTGCCGCGTGTGTGGGCAGCAGGAAGAGCCCCAGGATAGGGTGCTGAGGGGAAGCCCTGGCCCCGGGACATGAAGGAGCATGGTCTGCCCTGGGGGCCGCTCCTTCCTGCAGCCATGGGGCTCAGCCAGCAGCTCCCCGCAGACATCCAGCCCTGCGTAGGGAGCAACACGGGGTGCCTGCCCCAAACTTGCCCACATCCCGGGACACAAGTGGGGCTGTGCGTACCTGCACGATCTCCAGCATCTCCTCCCGGCTGATGTAGCCGTTGCCGTCCAGGTCGTACATGCTGAAGGCCCACATGAGCTTCTGCTCCAGCTTCCCGCGGGAGGTGACGCTCAGGGCGATGATGAACTCTCGGAAGTCGATGGTGCCGTCGCCGTTGGTGTCGAAGGTGCGGAAGACGTGCTCAGCGAACTTGGAGGCGTCGCCATAGGGGAAGAAGTTGGCATAGATTTTCTTGAACTCCTCCACGTTGAGGATGCCCGAGGGACAGTCCTTCAGGAAGCCCTTGTACCAGCCCTGCAGCTCCAGGTCGGAGAACTCGGTGTTTTCCCGCAGGTCCTGGAGCATCTCGGGGCGCAGCTTGCTGTTCTGCTTCCCCATGCCGCTGGGGACCAGCGCTGCCGCGGGGGGTCTCCTGGCCCGGCTCCACTCCCTGCGCCCTACGGGAGGGGAGAGGGACGGGGCAGCGCTCCCTGGCAGCCCCCGGGCACCTGGGTGGAGGCCAATGCGGGCCCCTCCATCCCCGCCGCCCCTCTGAGCCGCTGGGGCCAGTCCCGGGGAGCCAGCCCCCTGGCATTTGCGTAATAAATCCTCAGGGGTCATTTGCATAATAGATTGGGCGATGTTGGCGGCACCAGGGGAGGATGGAGGGGTGGGCAGCGGGCTGGAGGAGGGGAAGGGGCCGGACTCAGCCCTGGCTGGGGCTCTGGGTCCAGATCTGGGCCAGCTCCCCTGACGGGGGGGTTATTTTTGGCACCTCCGCCTGCCCCGTTAATATTTGATGCCTCCGGCTGGCTCCGGAGCCCCGGCGAGGGCCGGGGGCCGCGGGTCTCCACTTGTAGCCAGAGCCCCCTCCCCGCATCAGGACGCAGCAGCCGGAGGGGGGGGGGGAGGGGAGGGCACCCCCAGGGAAGAAGCCCCCGGGGCAGGGGGAACTACAGGGGGCTCCTCCCAAAACTGGGCACCGCAGGAGGGGGCTGCAGGGACCCCCCCAAGGGAAGATGCCCCCGGGAGGGGGCACATTCAGGGGGCACCCCTGGGTCGGTGCAGCATGGCGGGGGCTTGCCGGGCTCTCCCCGGAGGGGCTGCCCCGGGCCGGGGGGGGGCTCTGCAGCAGCCGGTGGGAGGGGGGGGCGCACCCGGGGGGCTGTGGCCGTGCTGCTGTCCCGCCCCAACCCCCCCGGTTGCCCCCGGTTCTCCCCCCGGTTGCCCCCGGTCCCCCCGTGTCCCGCTGCCTCCTACCTGCCCTGGGACGAGCCGCCACCGCCGCCGTGCGCCAGCGCAGCCCGGGAGCGCCCGCCGCAGCGCCGGGAGGCGGGGGGGGCACCGACACCGGGGGGCGGCGCGGGGGACACCGGCAGCAGCCCCTGCCCGCCCCGGGGGGGGTCCCACGCACCCCTCCCCGCCCCGGGGCACCGCCCCACGTGTGCTCCTGCTCGCCCCCCTGGGTGAGGGCAGAAAAGGCTCGGTGACCTGCAAGGGCTGGGCTGGAGCTGGGAGCTGACAGCGCACTGGGAGCACTGGGAGCACTGGGAGATCTCCACAGCAGGCACATGAGGCCAGCAGCTCAGGTGCCTGCAGACCCAGGAGGATGCTCTGGGCTCCGATGTGGCCCTGGGGAGGGTCCCAAGAGCTCTGTTACAAAAATCACTTGTGTGGGGTTTGATCCTGGCCGGCAATGGGGCTGCACAAGTGCATGCAGACATGCATGCACACGCAGAGACACGCATGCACACGCAGAGACACGCATGCACATGCAGAGACACGCATGCACATGCAGGGACACGCACACCCTGCCCATTAGGGCCCATTCCTGGGGCACTGCTCTCCTTGCTGCGGGTGCCACCCTGCCAGCATGCCTGCCTGTCCCCATCCTGTCCCCTCGGAAGGAAGCCACTGCCCCAGGGCCCCCAAGGGTGGAAGAACTGGGGGCTACGGGAAGCCCGTGTTGGGCATCCTCAGCTCCTGGGCACGGGCTTATCCCTCATCTTCCTGCCGGCCCAAGGGGAGCCAGGGCAGGCGCTTTGGGCTGAGAAGGGGACGTTTTGGGTGGGGTCCTCATTGAGCCCCCAGAGGCCGACGTCCTCATTGCTCCCTGCTCACAGGGGCTGGAGCAAAACGGCCTCCGGCAGCCGCCCCCTGCACCAGGAAAAGGCGCCCGTGGTGCCAGATGCTGCCCATACGGAGGTGACATCCCCAGCAGGTTTTCCTGCGTTCCTGCACGACTCGATCGATTTGCAAAGCCTGGGATTGTTCAGAAATATCATGGGGAGCAGATGGCAGGGGCAGATGGGAGGAAGAGGCACTCTCCTCTGAATTACACAAATAAACATACATAAAGTGATTAAACCCACAGCCCCAGCTCGTTCTGTGGGGAATGGGGAAGGGGCAGGCGGTCACTGCAGAACAAGGATCCGGGGCAGGGGAGAGGACCGCCAGAAAGACCCAGGATGGGGCAAATTAACACCAAAACCTCCTGGGTACAGAGCTCAGTGAGGCTGAGGAGAAGCAGGTTCCACCAAGGGAGATCTGGCATCACCAGGCATAAATGCCAACCCAACACAGGACAGGGGACAGGGACTGCTTTGGGGTGACCCGGCTGACAGAGCGCTGAAATCTGTGGGTGCATTTCAAAGCCCATCAGCATCACTTGCCCAAACCACTATCTGGGCACAGGTCTGGCACAGGACCGGCATTGAGTCCAAGGGCACTTTGGGCAGAAGTAGGGAAGACTGGTGTTACAGGGGCTGAAGGCACCCTGTGGGCTGGAGCCCCCCAGGAGCAGGGTGCTAGTGGTGAGGTGGGGGGAGCTGGGCTCCCCACAGGTGGGGGTGCTTCTTCCCCTCGATAATCTTCATATCTATTTTAATCCCCCTCTGCATGAGTGACAGAGGGCACAACTGACGTAGGATGATTTGAAAGCATCCCATTTCTGACTCAAACCCGGCCCTAAAACCACCTAATCCCCCGCGCTGTAATGGATTGCAGGAGGGAGAGGATAATACAGGGTGTGGGCAGGACCTTGCTGTGCCACCAACCCCCCAGTTATTTATAGGGTCCCCAGGCTGGGGGCAAACCAGTCCCACCCCTCCCCTCCATCCCCATGCCTCCATCCTCAGCCTCCCCCTTGCTTGGTGTGCAGTCCTGTTCCCCACCTCTGTGCTTGCTTAGCAAGGAGAGACTTGGGGTGCTGCTGAGGGGATGCCCCCTTCCTCCTCCTCCTCCTCCTCCTCAACAGCCATGGATACCCTGAGGCTGAAGCAGGGCAGGAAGGGAGTAGGCTGTGGGCAGAAACCCCATGCCCTGCCCTGAGGGCACCAAGCACCTCCCCATGTCCCCCCCACACAGGGCTGTTGTGTCCCCGGGGGTGCACAGCTCCACACACGTGTGTGCACGCAAGGTGTGCTGCCTTTGGGATGGCCCCGCTGGCACGGCAGGACACTGGGGGGCTTCAGTGAGTTGGGCTCTGGCATCAGCTGCCCTGCCCCCCCTGTGCTTGTGGGATCCCCTCACTTCTGTCCATGGAGCCGGGGCAGTGCAGGAGGAGACCCCAGAGTGGCTGTGGGTGATGTGGGACCATGCCCTAGGAGCACAAACAGGTGTTGTCCCCACTGCCACCCCTCAGCCTGTTGGGGTGCTCTGCCTTGCTGGGACGAGCTGGGAGGGGAGAGGGAAAATCGAGAGGGGCTCACCCCTGGGCTGTATCAGCAAACCCCAACAGGGGCTCCCCAAAGCCCCGCAGACTCCTTCTCATGGGCCCACGCTGACCCCAGAGTTTGTCCTTGTCCCTGGGCCCAGCCTGTGGAGGACGCGGTGAAGGTAAGCAGAGTGTGGCGGGGGCGCGGAGCAGGGGCTGCAGGAACAGCCGAGGATTAAATGAAAATGCCCAGATAATGAGGATCTTTGGTAAAAAGCCCATTTGTATAATTTAAATCTCTAATGGGCTTCCTGGAATACAAAGCCCTTTGTGATGCCCAATCTCATCTGGATCAGGAGCCACTCGTTTGCTAAACCTTGACAATGCTGTGGGGATATAGGGATGTTTCGTAACAGAATGGTTCCATCCCACATCCCCACATCCCCACGTCCCCGTGTCCCCACGTCTCCATGTCCCAGTGTCGCACGCTGCAGCCCTGAAGCACACACAGCTCACCTTGCCTGGGCAGCCGAGGTCAGGGCTGAGCCGGTCCCCATAGGGCACACACGTGTTGGCACTGGGACACACGTTCAGGTGTGCTGGGACACGGGGCTGGTACGTGTTTTGGGGTTGTCAGAGCACACGCAGGCCCCCGGCTGTAGCAGTGGCCCCGGGATTTGGCTGCAGCAAGTGCAGGGGAAGGACATGTGAGCGCAGGTGCTCAGTGCTTGATTTTCTGCACCATCTGTCCGGGCAGGGCCTGCAGGTGTGCAGCCCCAAGGTTTTCCCAGCAGCTTGTCCCTGTGCCCCAGGGGACCCTGGCCCAGTTCTGCCCCAGTTCCTCCTTGCTGGGATGTGGGGCTCAGCGCTGCAGGTGACCGGGATGCTCCCAGAGATGGGTTTGGGGCTGCTGCTGGTCCCCAGTGTGTCCCACGGCAGGGCTGGAGGGCTGCAGAGGTGACACCGCTGTCCCGGGCAGGGGACACAGGGCAGGACGGGGCTTGTGGGGCAAGGGGAGCACACCAAGAGGTGTCTGGACCTGAATTCACCCTGTTTCCCCCAGCTCCCCGGGGCCAGAGGGGTTAAACACCAGTGCCAGCAGTGCCACCAGTGCCAGCAGTGCCACCCGTGCCGCCGCCACGCGTGCCTCGGGCTCCCTCTCGCGGCGCCTCTCCCGGTGCCGCAGAGTGTGCGGGGAGCCCCGGTCCCTCAGCAGCACCGCGGGGCAGCCCCCGGGGGGGGGGGCTCGGGTGGGGGCCCCGTACCCGGGGGCTGGGAGCCGGAGGGGCCCCGCTGCCCCCCACCCGCTGCCACCCCCGCGGGAGCTCCGAGCCCTGGGCAGGACCCCGGGGGTCGCGTCTGGGAGCGGGGGTCGGGGGGGCGCCCCCTCCCTCGGGGGGTTCGGAGGGTCGTGGGGGTCCCGGCTGCGGTTCCCCCCCACCCCCCGATGTGGCCGTGCCCGGTGCCGGCAGGTGGCAGCAGCGGCCCGCGGCAGCGCACGGCACAGCCCCTGCTGCCCCCCCGGGTGTGCAGCCCCCTCCTGCCCCCCGTGTGCAGCACCCCCCACACCCCCCGTGTGCAGCACCCCCCCAACCCCGATGTCCATCTCCCATCTCCCCCCAACGTGACCTGAACACTGATGTGCCCGGGCCAGGGAGGCAACAGCAGCCTGGGGGTGGCAGGGCCAGGGCACCCCAAAGCCCCCCCAGGGATGGCAGAGGAGAGGGGCAGGGACAGGATGGAGCAGCGCAGGCTGTGTGGGGGCCACGTCCCAGGGAGCTCCCCGGGGACGGCAGAGGTTGGAGGGCTGAAAGGAACAAATGTTTGCCCTGTGTGGGCAAAGGGGAGAAGGGTAAAAAAAAATCAGGGACTTATGGCCTTAACTGTCTTCAGTTTAGGAAAACATCAGAACACACCCCAGAGCTCTTGGGGGAGCCTGGCTGGTACCGGCCTGATGGGGAAGAACCCTCCTGCACCTGCTGGGCACAACCAGGGCACAACCGGGACTCTGCCACCTGCCAGGGACTCCAGAAGGGGCCCAGCCCTGTTGGCCCCTTCCTCTGGGATGGACTGGGAGGCACTGGTGGTGTTTTCAGGCAGTAAATTCGAGTTCAGAGCTTGGGGATGAAACAGGGCTGGGCTGAGCTCAGGGAGAGTCCAGTTCCTGTGGCGCTGCCATGCCCAGGGAGAGAAATAACCCCACGAGGCCATGAGGCCAGGCCTTCACCTGCCTCCCCGGGCCATGTCACGCTGCTTCACCTCCGGACGTGGCCCCGGCTGCCTCAGCCCCCACCGGGAGGTTTTGTGCAACGAGCCCTCCATGGTGCAGCTGCTGGGGGACTCGGGACTCCCTGTGCGGAGGCAGGGAAATGCCGGAGTGTGGTGATGCGTCACACCATGGCCTCGGCCTCGGCTTCGCATTGCAGCAGGCAGCTGGAGCCGGCTCAGCTGCAGCTTCCATGGAGCTGAACACTTGTGGTCCTGATCCTGCCCGGCCCATGCAACCTCACGCCCAGTGAGGGGAGGCCCAGGGGAGGCTGGAGCCCAGCACCAGCTCCATCAGCCCAGCTCACACCGCCCGGCCACGTGCAGCTGGGCTTGGAGTGGGTGCCGAGCTCAGTCCCACCAGCCCCACGCTCCCTCTCCTCCCTTGCACCTTCTCTGCCTCTGAAGTGATGAATTTTTAATCTGCTGCCAGCCCGGAGATGAAAGGGAGGCACTGAGGCGTTTCTGCGGGAAGCTGCTGTGGCGGAGCTGGGCTCGGCTGTGGTGGGGAACGGCCCCAGCACCGTGGAGCGGGTGCTGAGCTGGGACAGTGACACAGGGCTGGGACCTGGGAGGGCATGGTCACCTCCTGGCCCCGTCGGAGGCTTTTTGAGTCCCTCGGTGCCTGTCGCTCCATCCAGCAAAGGGCTTGCATTCATGGGGAGATGCCTGAAGCTCTGCGGATCTCCAGCTTTGTGAGGAGACAGCCCCCAGCAGCACAGAGCCCCAGTCTCTCATTGACCCAGGAGCACGAATGTGATCCATGTGCTGCTGCCCAGTGCCAGCATAGCCGGAGGGTCCCCAGGCCCACACGGGGAGGATGCAGGAGAGGAAAGCAGGAAAGCAAAGAGCAGCAGCAGCCAGCACCGACCCCGTCACTGTGCAGAGAAAGTGAAGGTCTGTAAAACACAGCCCCCACGGGCACCAGGCTTGGCGTGACTGCCAGGAGCACGCGGACACTCCTGGGAGCCCACCAGCCACGCTGTGCAAGCAGCGCAGGATAAATACCTGCGGCTGAGCGATGCTGCCTAGACACAGCCTGGAGCCCACTGCTTCCAGCACCAGCTGTGGCCAGGTGCTCCGGCCTGATGCGTCCCTGTCTGCTGGGGCCGAGGCCCCTTTCTGCTGGCATCCTGCAGCCAGCAAAACCACCTCGGGCCACCGCAGTGGCTGGCAGCAGGTCCCGCCATGCCAGCGCTGTCAAGCTGCTAGGCCACCAGCGGGTCCCTGTGTGTCCCCCTGCAAGCACAGGGTGCCTTGGGGGGCTTAGCAGAGGTGGCTGGGGCAGGACTCTCATCCAGCACTGTGGCAGCCGGTGGCTGGGCCGGGAGCACTCCGGCTCCCTGCAGCTAGTTACCAGAAATCAGGGCTCTGCCGGCTTAATTAACCTAACGGCTAATTCGAGCAGCTCATCCAATGCTCGTTACCGCTGGATTTGGAGCCCGCTGACTCGCGGAGGCTGCGCGAAACCCTGGCAGCGAAATGTCACCGGTGCCGCGCACCTGGCCGGGGGGCTCGCC
>CM021753.1:6073747-6090689 GCA_011075105.1 Heteronetta atricapilla | reverse complement strand
CGCCGCGCCCGCAGGACGCGCCGCCGGCCCGGCCCGGAGCGGCTCGGCCCGGAGCGGCTCGGCCCGGCGCGGCGCGGCGGGCGCGGGGGATGGAGCCCTTCCTGGGCTGCACCGGCGCCGCGCTCCTGCTCTGCTTCAGCTACGCCGGCCTGCGCCCGGTAGAGGCAGGTAGGGGGCCGCCGGGCCCGGGGGGCGCGGGGGGAGAGCTCCGGGGGAACGGGGCGGAAGGGCCCAGAGAGCCCCGGGGCGCGGCGGGGGCGGGCAGGGGGCTGGGGAGCCCCGGGGCGCCCCGGGAAGGAGTTGGTAGGCACCGGCGGAGGGGCCGGGGAGGGCAGGGAGCCCCCGTCCCACGGTTGCCTCCGGTGCCCCGGCCCTGGGGAGGGCGGCTTGGGGGCACGGGGTGTGAAAAAGGCAGCGCGGGGGGAGCAGCAGGAACCCCCTTCCCCTGCCCCTGTCCTGCCCCTGCCCCTGCCCTTGCCCCTGTCCTGCCCCTGCCCCTGCGGTTCACACCAAGGGGCTGAGCCGGAGCCGAGGAGGCGAAGGTAGCCATACACTGCTTACGCATGGGCTGGTGGCCCCAGCAATCCCCCTCCAGCAGCCCCACAGGACCCACCTCGCCATAGGACATGGCACGTCCTGGTGACATGGAAGCAGGCCCCTGCCAGCTGGCCGGGTCCTCTATGGGATGTCTTTTGGGAAGACGAATGTCCCCGGGCGCTCGTCCTAATCCTGACACAACCAGGAGGTGCTCAGCTCCCTGCTCTGGCCAGGCTGAGCCCTTGCCCAAGTGCCCTGTGCAGGTGCCACGTCTCGGCAGTGCTGTTGGTGCTCCCCTCAAGCCCTCACCTCGCCACGCTGCACCAGCCCCAGCCAGGTGCCCACCCGGCTCTGTGTGCGCAGACAGGGCCCTCTCCCTGCCGAGCACAGGCGGTGTGGCTGCAGGATGCTGGTGGAACAGCTGCCTCGATTTGCAAAACACTGATTGCCAGAATATCTCACATTCCAGGAGGCTGTGGGTGACTGTTGGCAATGCGAAGCTCCGGGGAGTGGGAATTCCTGCCCCCAGCCAGCCCCGGTAGTTGCAGGAGTTAAGCTCGCCCATGTCCTGCCTGTGCTGGGGCTGCAGGAACCCCCAAATACCTTCGGGTTCGATGCACACGTCCTTGGCTGGACGTCGGCACCCTGGAGTGGCTGTTTCATGAGGGGCAGATGTGGGGAGATTCATGAAACATCCCTAAAAAAAGGGAGCAAGGGGGAAAACAACACATCTGCAATTGTAACGGTCTTCCATGTTTCCTGTAAACTAGGACACTTCCCCTGCTCTTCCTTATCCTCGAATCACCTCAGTCGGTGAGAGTAAACATGGAGCTGTGTCCCTGCCCATCACCGCCCGCTGCTTGTCTTGCAGGCAGCGTTCGCGGGCTGTGGGGATCCCGTGTGCTTCCAGGGGCCGGCAGCCCCGTAAGCGTGCAACGTGGCCCCAGTGTGCACCTGCAGCATGCGGTGGGGCTGCAGGAGCCCCGGTGGTCTTTGGTTCAGACGAAGCTACGTGACCTTGGTGCTGTGCCCCGTGACCCCGCTGCCTCCTGCTCTTGCAGTCGGCTCTGCAGGGGCTGGTGGAGGCGCTGGGCTGGGGCTGGTGCCGCTCCTGGTTTCCGGGGGGGACAAGAGAGGAAGGCGGGCACGGTGCAATTGTCCCAAGGTCACACAGAGGTGGTGGCAGCATCACCACCAGCACTGCGTCCCTGGCACTGCCAGCCACGTGGCCACGAGGCCGCTGAGGCAAGCAAGCCAAAAGCCATCGAAAAAGCTCTTGGAGAGGAACAGGGGCTGGCGGGGGGCGGCAGGGTTCTGTGGGGTCCAGCATGGCTGCAGCCTCAGCTCTGCTCCCCTTTGCACCCAGAGCTCCTACAAGCAGGCTTAAAACAATGCA
Organism: Heteronetta atricapilla; assembly: GCA_011075105.1. Taxonomy (NCBI): domain Eukaryota; kingdom Metazoa; phylum Chordata; class Aves; order Anseriformes; family Anatidae; genus Heteronetta; species Heteronetta atricapilla. The sequence goes on along the minus strand of CM021753.1, from coordinate 6,088,756 downwards.
TCCAGGGGGGTTAAAGCTGCTGTCCCTGGGAAAGGCCCAGGGGGAACGGCACAAATTCCCCTACCAAGCCACAGTTAGGGCTTGTGGGAGGCAGAACTCGGACCCAGCGCACACTGGGCCCTGCTCTGGAAGGGGCATTTGGCCACCTGGGGCTGCTTCTTGCAAGGTGATGCCAAGGTGAGCAGCAGGGGAGGCAGGACCACAAGGAGGCAGCTGAGAAAGCCTCCACCCAGGGTGCTCCAACAGCCCTCAGTGATGGCATTTCTGAACCTCTCCAGCTTACTCCTGTGACTGCCACTGAGAAATCCCTGGGGCTGCTCAGCAGGTCTGAAGCACAGCTCATTCTGCAGTTTTGTGCTTGCTCTGGGTGGGGGCCTGGCCCCCTCTGCCCGGCATGCAGGGCTGCGCTCCCCGTGCCGCAGAGCAATGGAAGTGGGAGGCGAGCTGTGCCGGACCTGGCGGCTGTTCGGGGCTGTAGGAGCAGCAGGAGAACACTGTGCAGCGGTGGTGAAAGACCTCAAAATGGTCCTCAGCCCCTGCAGCTTCCCAGGGCAAACAGCATCCTTGCAATTTAACCTGCACACCAGGCAGCTCAGGTCAGATTTATTTGTGTGGGATGGAGGTGAAAGATAACACCAGCCAGGCTGGGTGAGACTTCGCCTTCCAGCACAGCTCTGGGCCCCATCCACCCCTCAGCTTTCCCTGCAGCCTCCAGGTCAAGCAGCCTGGTAGCACCTCATCCACCTCCGCTTTCCAAAAGGGCCCCAGAGGCTTCAGGCTGGGTTCTGGTCGCTGCCCAGCCCCGAAGCACCTCCATGCTCTCCTGGCCTCTCCTGTGCGCCTTGAGCCGCCCTGCAGGTGAGGCTCCCTCTGCAGAGGCCGGGTCTCCAGCCCCCTGTCCCCCCCCCATCCCCCCATCTAGCAGCACGGGGAGGCAACACCAGGCTGGTCCCCCTGTCCCTGTGGGACTTGGTGCCCTCCTCCAGCTGGGAGCCGAGGTGACCACGGTCCAGCAGCCTCACGTGCGTGATCACAACAGGAGCAGCACAAAGCTCTCGTGAGCAGGCGGGGACGGCTCCGGCAGCAGTTTGCAGATGCCCGAGCAGCCCACGCCTGCCCCTTCCCATCTCACCACGGCCACGGAGATTCCTGGCCAGCTGAGGGATGGCGTAAGCACTTTATTGATTTCTGCATTCAGCGTAGGAGAGATTTAATTGAAATATGGAGGTTTCTAACCTCGGTGTCAGCCTCCCAGCAGGGACACTGCTGTGCGAAGCAGACGAGGTTCTGCTGCCCTCCTCCAAATGCTGTCTCCTGCTGGGGACGTGCATGGAGAAGATGGAGCGGGACGAGCTCGCACACATTAGCCATGCACAGGCTCCGTGGCAGGATCCAAAAGCAGCCTTCATGGAGCTGTGCCCATGTACTGGTGCTGAGTGTGGCCTCATCCATGTGGCATTTATTGTTAATTAACCCCCTCCTGTTTTATAAAGTACCCAGAGCCCAAATTAAGGCCTAACTCAGGCATAATTCAGTTAAAAGCACAAATGCATCGAGCATTGAAGTACGCAAATCTTTATGTGTGCAGTAAAAATCCAAGTGTTGTGTACAGGAGTGGAGCTGGGCTGGGACCAGGCAGAGAGCTCCCTGCAGAGCTCTGGGCACTGAGCTCCAGCGCCTGCTCTCCATCACGGCCGCCAACATCGCTCTTGTGCCTCCCTGGCAGTGCACGGCTGTGGGCTGAGGGGCTGTAAAAGACCGTGGTGCCCAGTCCTGCCTGGACGTTTGGGCCCTGGATAAAACATGCCTCGACAATGACTCAGCTCTGGGTTGGCAGCACTAAAACCAAAGTCGGGGCATTGGCAAGACCTGGGCAAATCCTTCCTGGCTTTGGAGGTTTGGCAGCATGGGGAATTCTCCAGAGCAGTGGTGGCACAAGGCTGCTCCAACCCCAGCTGAGGACCAGCTCTGCTGATACCTCTTCCCCTTTACTCCTGCCCCAAGGAATTACTGATGGCTGGGCTGGACACAGCAAGCAGTGCCTTGCTCTCCGGGGGCTCCATCCGCCCCGGCAGTGTTTGCACCTGCGTGCTCGGGCAGCAGGGAATCGGGGACAGAGCCTCAGGGGTGAGCGGGGGCTGGCCTATTAGTATCCCATTAGAATGAGGAGTGGGCGGTCAGCAGGAAATAATTGCCTCTTTCCCAGCCTGAAGAGCCACCGGTTGGTCTTTTCTGGTCTTTGGAACTTGCAGCGCTCAGCAAACAGCCCCGCTTCCACGCGAGCGGGCGCGGGAGAGAATCGGTGCGCCCTGCTCCCTCCCACTCCCCTGCAGGCTCTCTTCATTAAAACACTCAGGGAAGCTGAACGGCGCGCCAGCCTTCCTACATACCCCATAAAGCTGACAAGCAATCACATCCACTGAAGAGAGCCATGCTGGGAGAGCAGAGAAAGGCTCGGGAAGGCAAAAAAGGCAGCCTTTTGGCTCCCCCACGCAGCCGGCAGGCAGCGGCGCTTTGCGGAGAGTGGCACGTGGGACCGTACCGATGCTCCTTCCCCTGGCAGGCTGCATCCTTCCATCGCCCGTGTCTGTGGGAAAGGTTGTGGTGCTGGAGCAAAGAGCTGCCAGGACGTACAGACAGCATGTGCTGCGTCCTGCAGGAGAGGGCACGCAGCCTGCAGGTGCAGCTGGGGTCCAGGTCCAGCCGGGCAGCTCTGCTTGAGCAGCTCCAGAGCCTCTGCAGGTGCTCCGACTGCTGCACCCCGGCCCAGGGGCTCTGACTAGGTTGAGCCTTTTGCAACAGTAAAGGAGCTGCTTGGGGAAGAGGTGCTAAGTTAATTAGAAAAATGCCATGACCATAGCATAGCCTTGCCCATGTACGAAGCGGCTGGTTTTTACTCCAGGCATTTTCATGTAGCCACTCCAGCCAAGGCAGCTGAATTCAGAAGAAGCAGATGTGGGGGAGGCCAGGCTCCTTGGCTGCAGATATACCTTAATACCAGACCTAGAGCTTGACCATGTAACTCAGAGGGCAGAGGTGACCCCCAGGGGTGTGACGTTAACACCGTCTTCCTTTTCCTCTGTGCAGATGGCTCCTCCAGCAGCTGGCATGGCCATAGGCAGTAAGCTGGTTGCCACCCCCAGCCCCACCATAGGAGCTCATGGCAGAGGCTGCAAACTGAGAGAATTGAGTGGTTTCACAGGAAAGACACCACAGTAAGGAGAGGGCCCATGGCAGCAGAGCCAGGAGCAGGGGGCAGCAGCAGCAGGATGGGGACAAACCTCCCCACCCTGCCCCATGCTACAGCTGCGGTGGCGAAGTCACCGTAAGGGGCAGGTGGGTGGTTCTCTGCTCTTTGTGCCAGCAGCTGCTGTGCTGATGATGAAAAGCCAGGAAGGAATCAGCCAAAGCTGTAAAGCGTTGTCTTTTTTCTTTTTCTTTTTTTTTTCTCCCTCTCTTAAATAAAAGTCATTAATAATCAGCAGAGCGTTTAATGAGAGGCTAGAAGGAGTTCTCAGCATTAAGAGGGGATTAAGTGTAATCTTTGCGGCTCACTCCTGCTCTCTGCGTGGAGGCAGCTCTGACCCACTCTTGCCAAAAGGCCCAGGGTGGGCAGGAGCACCGGGCTGCGACAGCCCTGGGAGGTGCGGGACTGCAACTCGCCTGATGAGGGTGAGAAAGAAACAAGACATGTTTTAAGCATAATCAGTTTTGAAGTAGCCATTCCCTATTAAAATCCTCATGATTTTATCTTAATTAATCAGTTCCTTCCCAAACAGGGGGCTCTGAGTTTTGCCGACATGAAAATGAGAGCATCTTTCCATCCACGCGCACAGCTCTCGCTTAAATTTGGCCAAACAGATCCTCCGCCAGTCTGCAAGGTGTGATTTGCTCCAGCAGGCACTGCAGCCCCCGAGCTGGGGTGAAGCTGAACTGCTAAACCAGGAATCCTGGACAGAATGGGCTCCTTACAGACCAGACGGGGGCTGTGCTGCCAGCAGTGTCTCTGGAGTAATCGTGCAGGAGGAAGGCTTGATGCACAGCGTGTTCCTTGCTATCTCACCCACAGCAGGGAAGGAATTGGCCCTGGGGACATCCCACCCTGTGCCTGCTCCCCAAATCACCAGCAGCTCCCCTGGCTGCTGCAGGCACAGAGCAAAGTTTCCAGGAGCTGCAGATGAGTCTGAAAGGAGCCAGACGTTTGGATTTGGCACCTCACGGCCCTGCTAGAGAGGCTGACCCGCTGCAGCCAGCTAGGAAACAGGAATTACTGAGCTCAGCCGGGCTGGCACTACAAAGAGCCGCAACTGGCCCAGGCAGCCAAAAGTGGTGTGGAATATCTTGGAACCATGATTAGATTTTAGAAAGTCATGATCTCATCATGCATCTCCCGGGAGCAGGGAGAAAAGCATCCTTACGGATTAAAATTTTGGTCTCAAATTATTCACTCATCTCTGGGAGCAGGGAACTCATTTTCCTGGCTTTGTATTTCTGTCAAACGCTGTGCTTAGTTCTCTTTTCATATCGCTGTTATACTGATTTGACAGCGCTGATTTATGTGTAGCTCCTCCTAATCTGTAGTAGTGAAGGAAAGGCATGCTCAGATCTGTCCTAGATGTTACTGTGTTATCTCTGACTTTAACTACACCATCTCACCAAGGTAGTACTATGAAGGAGGCTTTCTGGAGTGCTCTTGACCATGCACATCAGCTGATTTCTCCCCTGCCTGCACTCAGAGTCCTGCCTTGTGGGCTCCAAGCACTGGGCTGCAGCTTCACCAAGCGCATCCCTTCAGCCTTGCAGCCTCCCTCCAGATCCCAGGGATGTCATTTGCTCCTCTCCTCCAGCTCTGCAACATCTTCCCAACTCGCCCGTGTTTTATGTCATCAGGAAACTCTGATGACATTTTTTTATGCTGTGCCTCCCTCAAGGTCACAAACCTCAAAGGGGACCCAAGCACTGAGGTGGTGCATTTTTTCTTCCCCTTTCCCAGCCTGAAGCTTTTTCCCTGATACTCTGCTCTCTGTTCCTGTGAGGCCAATTCATCTCTTTTCAAAGGCCTCCTCAGCCCGCACTGGGTAAATCAGTGGTAGCTTCTCCTAAAAATATCCAGGAGAGACAACCATGCTGGGATCTGACCGTACAGCTGCCCTGTGAGACGGGCGCAGTGCCTGGCTGCAGCTGGGGGCTGTTTTGTCTCCCAGCTCCGCCATGTCCTCCATATGTTCTAGCAAATTCACCAGGCATGACTCACAGACCTTCCCGGTGCGCATTCCCGTCTGCTGACTGCCCCTTACTAAAATTAGACCCTCCTCTGGCCAGCACGTGGGCTTGGTGATGGGGAAGGTGAGGAGCTGCAGCCCCACGTCCCTTCCCTGGTCACAGCAGGCAGCTGCCTCCAGAAGGGCCTGGTGCTTGCAGCTCCCTGCCCAGCTTCTCCTTGGCCCTGCAGCGGGCAATGCTGGAATATTTCCCTTCTCTGAGGGCTGGTGGGGACCCTGCTGCCCCATTTCAGGAAGGCTATGCCCTGAGATGATCATGCTCTGGGCTGATACTGCCTTGATCGTGTGCTCCAGAAAGGAAGGACGCTTCCCTCCATGAAATCCTGAAGACCACACTGCTTGCTGCTCTTCCTTCTGAGGTCTCAAATTCGTGTGAACCTGACCATGATGCACCTTCCGATGAACTTTTTGCTTGCTGAAGGACTTCCCATGATCAGTTTGGGTCTGAATGGTTTGTGCAGACCTGAGGTCCCGCTAACAGGCTTGGTGGATGTGGGTCTGGCAGGAAGGGGAGCCCTGAAGGCTGGCACCGCTGCTGTTTGGGGAGGAAAGAAGGAATAAGGTCATTGCTCTGCTAGGTGTAGAACAGCACCAGTCTTCAGCTGAGGAATTCTGTGCTCCTGGTATTTTCTCTGTTCCCTGGGGAACATTCACCAGGAGTGAAGTCAGTTGTTCGGAGACACTGACACTCCAGCTAGAATATTTTCAGCCACATTCAGGCGGCTGGGACTGACTGTAAATCCGACAAGTGTTACTGGAGACATGCACACGTGCGTCCTTCTTTTACTGTTGGCCTCAGCCCCAGCCCCAGAAGGGCAGCATTGTGCAATGGTTAAAAAGCAACAGAAGTATTATTCTTTGATGCAAGTCAGAACAAATGACCCATTCTCACCCTGCTGACCCCTTGGGGGTACTCAGAGTCCTTGCGATCTCATTAGCATTTACTTTTAACTCTGGTTAGCATTTACCACCTTTGGTTTGGGGCACAATCTGGTGATTAGGAATTCAGTTTTACCAGAGGAGGGAACAGGAGTGCAACCTGCTGCACAGCACAGGAAGGGCGGTGCCAAGCTTATGAGGCAGAACCTTCTCCCACAGAAGCAAAGGGCTTCACACTGTGCAGCCCCCTTGGGACAAGGTCCCACCAAGGGCAGGAGCCCAGCAGCTACAGCCGAGCCCATCTCCCTTGGCAAGGCTGGCAGCTGCACAGACTGACCCTGCTGCTGAAAACCCAGCTGTGCTCAAAACTCACCAAATTTGGAGACTCAGGCTACTGCTTTCATGGCCTGGCCTTTTCACATTACCCTGGTCCATCGCTGGCTGGTGCAGCACGTTTTGTCCTGTTAGCTGGGAGCAGACGGCTGTTGAATGTCCTCTGGCCATCTGAGGGAGCATCCAGCAGCTATGTATAAAAATACAAAATGCATATAAAAAAATTCTGTCAGACTAACAGAAAAAAAAGAAAAAAAAAGAAAAAAAAAATCACTCCCGTTTACTACCACTGACTTTCAGACCCCCAGAGTGCTCATCAAAGCATCCAGTTTTCATACTTCTAAGATAGATTTTGCATTTCCTCCCAGCTGTCACTGTCAGGCTGTAATAGGACACACCAGAGAAAACACGGAACATGGCTGGGGAGACGAGCGAGCTAATCAATAGTCTGCTGTGCTGTCAAATTGTTTCCGAGGGGCGGATGTTTCACGGGTATAATGTAACTCGTACTCTCAGCAGAGATCTCTAGGACCTCACTGGTAATTAAGACATGGAATATCTGCCATTTCCAGGTCCCATACCCAGAGCCAACAGGAAGGTCACTCGCAGCTCCATTTCTCACGCCTCGGACCCCGGCTACACCTCACATTTCGTTTTACTGCCCCTGTGCAGCCCTTTCCCACTCCCCTCCCTGCCCTTGCTCTGTCTCCTGCCTGCAGCTGCGACTGCCCCCATAAAGGCTCTGCTCTCCCTCCTTGCAGACAGCCCATCAGCTCCAGTAAATGTCACGGTCAAACACCTGAAAGCCAACTCCGCTGTTGTGACTTGGGATGTTCTGGAAGATGAAGTTGTCATTGGATTTGCAATTTCCCAGCAGGTACAGTGCCTACAGTTACCCAGTTTCAGTCATGCTCATCTTCACCCCAAGTCCCCTCCGTTTCCAAATTCTCTTGCTGCAGTTTAAGCCCATTCTTTCTTGTCCTGTCCCTTGTGGTCTGGGAGGGAACTTCCTTCCCATCCTCTTTGCAGCAGTGCTCCATGTTTTGGTGGCTGCAGAGAGGAAAGGGTCCGACTGTCTCCACGTCCATGGTGGGCAGGGCAGGAAGCAGTGGTCTTAGATGCCAGCAGCGCACACGGGAGGCCTCTCCGCCACTCTGTGCTCTCCTCTCTCGGCTTCCAGAAGAAGGACGTGCGGATGCTGCGCTTCATCCAGGAGGTGAACACCACCACCCGCTCCTGTGCCCTCTGGGACCTAGAGGAGGACACTGAGTACATTGTGCATGTCCAGTCCATCAGCATCCAAGGCCAGAGCCCTGCCAGTGAGCCAGTCCTCTTCAAGACCCCCAGGGAAGCTGAGAAACTAGCCTCTAAAAATAAAGGCAAGTGTGGGTGAGTTCCTGTGTGGTCCCTGGGAAGCCCAGGCAGCGCAGGGCTCTGCAGGGAGGCCAGCAGTATCCTGGGCAATGAGGACAGCTGGGTTAAACACACGCAGGGCTGAGCCCCTGTACAAGAGAGATGCCCCAAGGGTACCCAGCAGACAAGGAGGTGCTGAGGTTGTGCTGCTTTCTGAGCTGTGCCCAGCATGGTGGTGCTGGCTCAGGCTGTTATCACAGTGGGACTGCAATATAAATGTACTCCTGAGTACAATTACACCTCAGTACTGGACACGCACTGAGTACATCTGAGATCAAGATGAGGTTACCTGGCCCCTGCAAAATATTGCAGAAAGGTGAGCATCCATTGCTGCCAATGGCTGGCTGTTCTTTCCTCCCATTTCAGGTGAGGTTTAACAGGAAAAGTGAGAAGGTTTCCAGGTTAGGAGCAGTGTGTCCAGCATCCTGGCAAGTGGGGAATGCCAGGGGAAATTCCTGAGCATCCTATGCTCTTCTGTGGAACCATGCCTCTGGGTGGCACTGGGCACAGCACAGCTGTCCTCACAGTGCACTCTGAGCCCCTTGTGCTTTGGTTCCAGGACAGCAGGAGAAAAAAATACTCACAGACTCCCTCTTTTCTTACATTTCAAAGGTTTTTGCCAAATTGCAGAATAGTTGAGGTTGGATGGACCCTCCTGAGATCATCTACTCCCACCCCTTGCTCAAGCAGGGTGAGCTAGAGCAGGTGGTCCAGGGTCAGGTCCACTTGGGCTTTGAATATCTCCGTGGGTGATGGATGTCTCCAGCTTCCTACCTGGAATTTCCTTCACTTGCTCCTCTTAAGCCAAACCAGATGTGGAAGGTTTTCTGGCAGGCAGAATCTCTGCTACAGCAAGGGCTCGGAGCTCAGTGGTCTGGGATATCAAGGGGACTCAGCCGAGGACTCGGCCTGTTGCAGGGCTTTTGGCCATGGTTCTTAGGAAGTTGTCAGTTCTTGACTCTTCCTGCTAAAATTATTTGGTGTCTGTAAATACCGAATTGCTGTTCATCCAAAAGCACTAAGCGGAGTGCTGCTTCCGTCCCCGGAGGCCTGAACTGTAATCTTCTTAGTGCTTTGAAGGCGAGGAGGCGCATTATGCCCTGCAAGAAGGCTCCGTTCATTTCTGAATCCCGTGGCTCTGGTGAAAAATCTCATGCCAGGCTCCCCACTCCGGAGCCGGGAGAGGAGCTGCTGAAGCATGCAAGGTGTTGTGACAGGCACAGACGGCGCCAGCAGAATCCAGAGCCAGCAGCGTGAATCGCGGCAGGGCCAGACCCTGTGTGGGCTTACCCCATGGCTGCTCCTCCATGGGAGCTGCCCACTGGCCCTGTCCTACCTCTCCCCCCTGCCCCATCCCCTGCAGGCTGCCAGGGACAGGCACGGGGCAGCGGCTGCGGAGCTCGGTGCCCTGCAGGCTCAAGGCACAGCTCGTGCCGGTCGCGGGGCTGGCAGGCGAGGACTCCTGCTCTGCCAGCTCTGACCGTGGTGCGCTGATGATTTGAGCAAAGGGCACTGCTGAACTGGTGTCTGCAGCCCGGCTGAGCTGCGCGGTTAGGTTTCACCATCTCTCTTTCCCCTTGTGCAGATGAGGTGACAATGAAGGAGATGGCGAAGAAAAACCAACAGCTGCGAGCAGGGGAAATTCTCATCATTGTTGTGGTGTTGTTTATGTGGGCAGGTCAGTTCAATCTCTCTGTCAAAAGTGCATAATATCCCTAGGGTTTGTGGCTTGCTTGGTTTGCATGTGTAATCGTGTAAGACCTGAAAAAAACCCTTCCTCCCATGAAGAGCAGTGCATATTCAGCTGTAAGGGCACTTCAGTTCCCTCTGCAGCATCAGGAGCCGGGCAATGCCAAAAGCAGGTGAATCAGTGCTCTGATCTGGTGCAGCAGGAAGTAGATAATGGACTTGATGAACCAATTGTCTAATTCAGCATGGCTAATCCTGTAAGTTCAATTTTTCCAGAAAGCACTGATGATAATGTCCTCAGCCATCCGCCAGGATGCCTCGAGCCCTTCAAATGACACAGGTCACTGTAATTAACTGGCTTATTATATGACTCCAGCTCTCATGCAAAGCAGAAATTCCCATAAGAGTTCTGCCAAAGTTCAAACACACATCAGACATCAAGAGACTTGCTCTCAACACCCACTATATATACACCAAAACCCACTGCAAAAACAATTCAAACCATGGTAGTATTGAAAGAACAAATAGCTCCAAACATCAAAACACCAATAAACCCAGATGCTCACAAAATCCATTGTTAAAATGCAAAGAATAGTACTTAATAGGAAGAGGAGGAGCATTAGCAGAAGCACATTAACCAAATGAGGGAAAATCTGCATGAGGTCTTTCCAACATGAGTTTGGGACTATGTTTCCATTGACCTTATATCAAATTGTACTTAGGACAGATCTCACTCCTATGTTTTAAACTAGCAAACGGAGAGGAAAATTCCTGAGTCCTACCCCATCAGCTTAGCACATCTGAAGTGGCTGCAGGCAGCTCTTCAGCTTGTTCAGTTTGGATATTACATGCGCGAGTTAATGGGAAATAAAGTTTGTGCGTTTGTCTTCTATTTCGAGCCCCAGCCTCCCCTGGCTGCCAGTCAGCTGCTGCTCCTGCTGCAGCGCAAGGCATGAATGAAACAACATTTTCTCCCTGCGAGTCACAGAGCAGGCTGCCTGGGGGGAATGGTTCAGGTGACCCAAGGAAATTGCTAGGCAGGGAAATTGGCACTGTGGTAAATCTGCAATCCATAAAAGACAACCTTTGCCACTCTGCCTCTAGTCCCCTTGTCCCAGTCCAACCGGATTTCCACGCACAGAGATGCAAAGAGATGCACGGAGAATTCTGGAAGAGAAACCGACTGTGGCAGCAGTGAGGGGCTGAGATCAGCTCGCAGGTCCCCTGGGGTTAGGTCATGCTGTGTGAAGTTCACGGTGGCTTGCCACCTCCGCTGCTGTAAATTGCAGCAATCCCAAGCCCGTATGGGTTGCACCGGTTTACTTCACCAAAGGATTTGGCCCACTTCTACTAACTTCTGCAGAGCTGAGAGCACCTCCATGGAGAGATATGAATAGGAAGCCAGTCACTGACCTGAGAGCTGCCAAAATGGGGATGGAGGTATTAGGTGTCCTCTAACACAGTTCTGCGAGGTTTCTTTCAAATAAATCCAGGTGACACAGAATCAGATCTACTAAAATACTTTTTTTTTTGCCCTGGAAAGACCTGAGGTTACCATGCATTGTAAAGCAATTATTGCTAACGATGATAACCAAATGAAAACCTAAATTAAGGTTAACAAAAATCTCTAGCCCATGGTCTTTCCAGCATTTAAATCAAGCTTTATCTTTGCACATTCCAATTTAAATGCCCTGACAGTAAAAACAATCATGAATAATTACATGAAGAGACTGAACAACGGATTCATCTCCTGCCATAGCATAATGTAAAACTCCGATCAGCATCTGAATGAAGAACTTGCTAATGCCACAATTTCCCCTCTAGACAGATGACTTACATTTATGAAGCAAAGTGGGTGTGGGAAAGATCTCTTCTTCATCTTGTGGGTTCTTTAGCAAATCTCAATATATAAACAACTCTTTCCAGCTCTTACCCTGGCCATAGCCTGAACACATGACAATATTTTAGCAAATGCAAACTGTAATTGGTTTGTGCCCGAGGCTCTGAACTCAGAGAAGAGACTCGTACTCCTGTGCTGGCTGCATTTCTCTGTGCCTCAGTTTTACCATCAGAAAGCACAGAAGGTGTGACTATGCCAGATGTTAGCCTGTTCTCCTAGGATCAGCCATTTGTTCACGTACAAAGAAAGAATTCGGACCACTGTGTTATCAGTAACACCTGGGGCAGCTGCCATAACAACACCTCGCTTTAGGAAGCAGTTTGTGATATCTGGCAAAAGCTCTACATATGTTCTGCGGTTAGGGGAGCTAAAATATTTTTCAGTTACAGAGAAGCAGCATCTGCTCAGGTCTTCTTTACCCCTGTGTTTGGAATTTCCAGGCAGAGAAGTCATTTGGTCAAAATGTCATGTAAAAGCTTCCGAGAAAGACATTCTCAATCTTGTTACTTGTCATTGCTGCCCCTCCTTTTCTTTTCATGTGCTTGTGTGTGTGGGAGGAAATTTCCAGCAGCAGCTTTTGCTGCCGTCACTGTTGCATATTTGCAGATGTTGTCCTGCTGCTCAGGAGACCCTGGTTTACATCGTAAGCAGGTGGGTACAGTACCTTCCTCATCTGCCAGCTCCAGCTCCTTCTCTTCATCTCAGAGGAGAAAGATCGTAAGGCACATTTCCTCTCACCAGAAATTCCAGGAGCTCCTGAGTTTGCAAAGCAAAGATACCATTTAACCACACAGTCGGTGTTAATCGCTATCCAAATGTAGGGCTTAAAACACTTGTCCCATTTAATGACAGAGAAATTGGAATATAATTAATCTTCTGTCCTTCCATCTAACTAGTTTAGCATGGAATTGGCACTGAGAAGGAAACAGCCAGAGGGCCAGCTAGCTGTGTTAGAAAATGATCCTTAGGAACAATTGTGATTGCTGCCGAAATCTCTACCAGGAGGCACAAAGCTGGCTGGCAAGCAAGGGATTTCTGATCTCTGCAGGCTCCAGGGGCTGAGCTCATTTGTGTGATCACTAATGCTTTTTCCTGTTAGGGGTGATCGCCCTGTTTTGCAGACAGTACGATATCATCAAAGATAATGAGCCAAATAACAGCAAGGAGAAAGTCAAGAGTGCCTCGGAGAACAGCACTCCCGAGCACCAGGGCGGCGGGCTCCTTCGCAGCAAGGTAAGCCGATGCTGGCACACGGGGCGGGGGGCACGGCAGGCAATCAACTTCCAGCTGGGACTCAGCTTAATTGCCCCCAAAAGCAGCTGCTGTTAAACATCCCTGCTCCAGCCTCCTTCCTCCAGCAGGGATGCAGAAGGGAACCACTCCTTCACCTCCATGCATGCCAGCACCGTGGCTCCTTCAGCATCTGAGCACCTCAGATGTGTCGGGAGGCCAGCATTTCACTCCCACCTCTGGGTCAGCCCGTGTGCATCAGTAAACTGGATTTCAGTCCATATTTTTTGAAATATCTGACCATCACTAGAAGAAAAATGTGCTGAGCAATGCTGCAGTCCCTGAGCTGCTTGGTTCCTTACCCCCAGAGCAGCAGTTAGGTGGCAAGCGGTAAAGGGGATATTAGTCTCGCAATTAACTAAAAATTGATCAGCAGGAGCATGGCTGGTAATACATGTGATGTTAAAGGCATGCTGCATTTATAGTGTAAGGAGACTCAAGCCTATAATTTATACCAACTTATTCCGTTAAATTTGACTTTCCTGTGTTTCTATTCACAACTTGTGTTCTGGCACATCCCCGCCACTTTGCATTTTCTTATGATTTGAAACAGTCACTAATTCATGCTCACTGCTTGCCCTTTTTCCTTACCCTCAGGGGATGGGAATTAGGACTTTTACAAAAGCAAAATTCACCAGCACACTGCAGAGATCTCTGATGGTATTTTCCTCATGAGTTACTTCTAATGCGTCCTTTATTCATTTGTCTCTTCTCTTCCAGTTCCCAAAAAACAAGCCCTCAGTGAATATCATCGAAGCGTGACAGCCTGCCATCTGAAAGACAGACTCCATTTCTCACTCTCACTTTCTGCCTCTGAGCCTTGATGACTGGGGAGGTGAAATAATGTTGGAGCAATTTGGAAGGAGACCCAGCGATTGTCACTTGATGGCATACACCTCCTTCCTTGTCTGTGTTCTGCAAAACATCTGGCCAGTAAGAAAAATCATGAAAAAAAAACCTGAAACCTGAACAAACAATTGAGATGGAAAAGCATCAGTGAGACAGCTGCTGCCGGTGATCCTGCACTGGACTCATGAATCACCTGGGCTGGAGCAACTTCTCACACACCCCTCTCCACCTTCACACTCCGTCTTCTGGAACAACCTCCTCGTCCTTGGAAATGTACAAGATTTTGATGTATCTTTATTTTGTCTCACTGTCACTACATCTTGACAGTATCAACATGAGCTCAGGCATCAGTCACTGTCACTCCTCTCCGAGCAAGAAGGAAGGAAAGATCATCGCAGACACGAGTAGCAACCAGATTTTGGCTGCTATGTGCTCTCGGCTTGCTTTGTTCCATTGATATGTATCATGTAACACGTCTTACAGGTGTGTTTTTAAAACAAACAAAAAAGTCATAGCCCAGTTTCCATTCCTACTGCGAGAACTTCCCTGGTTGTTCTCCAGTTAGGCTGCAGCACATGACGCCAGTATTTCTGTGTCTCCTGTCTCACGCTGGTGCTCGTCATCGCAGATACTCGGGGCACTCCAAACACTTTGGCACAGACCAGTATGAGGGGACACCAGAAGCCCCTCTTCAGCTTCCAGGAAAATTTCAAACATTTTCTCCATGGTATTTTCAGCTGGGCCTGAGTCCACCAACAATGTAATAAACAGTCCATAAAAACATAGCCAGTCAGCAAAAAAAAAAAAAGAAAAAAGAAAAAAGAAAAAAAAAACTCATGATACCGGTTGCTATGCAAGGTCTCCAGGGGCAATAGCCATTTATTGCAAAAGGCTCTTGCCTAAGGGACCTTTTTCTGAGGGCTTAAGTTCTTAAATGGCTTCTTTTCGTAGGGTTCCTGTGGAAAGGTCTGGTTCTCCTTACACGTCCCATCTGCACTATTTTCTGTGACGCTGTAATGTCAGGTATCTGCTGGAGTCAATTCTCCACGAAAAGGATGGTGATGAATGGGAGAGGGGTTGGGGTTCTCCTCTCTCTTATTAAGTGCTAAATGTTCACAGCTGACAGGATCCCTGGGATTGCTGGTGCTCTGGAAGCTGACAGATGCAAGTCCATCACACGAAAAAAAATATTCTTTGTAGTGTGCCATGGGGTATCTGTATTTATTTAACTACTCCACAATACCACTCCATATGCACTAGGGGATGAGGCAAGATCCTATTTGTCCCATCAAAACCCAGACAGGTTGGCCTGAGAAGGGTTTAAATCTCTTTACAAAAAAAAAAAAAAAAAAAAAAAAAAAAAAAAAAAAAAAA
>CM021753.1:5998327-6073347 GCA_011075105.1 Heteronetta atricapilla | reverse complement strand
AAAAAAAAAAAAAAAAAAAAAAAAAAAAAAAAAAAAAAAAAAAGGAGATTCTTTACTTAAATCTCATCTGAGTGCAGGAGGCACTCATTGTCTGAGTGCAGAAGGCACTCAGATGAGCCTGGTTTAAAAGTCCCTGCAAAGAAACAGGCTGGCGGTGACCGAGGTCAGCCATCTCTCCACTTCCACTGACACCAGCCTTTCCGAAACTAGTTGATCTGGGAGAAAGGCCCTAGGCAGTCTGCCTGCAGACACGATTGTGAACAAGCAAGGGCTTTGCTTGTGCCAGTTCCAGAAGGCAGGCCAACCCCAAAGGTCTCTTCAGAGGATCCTTTGCCAGAACATACTCCTCCATCACCAAGAGGGAGAGGTCAGCACCTCTGATACAGACAGAGCAATAAACATTTTATAATGTACAATAAAAGATTAAAGGCATATCCTGTGTCCTTGTAACGTCTGAATTCAGTAATATTTCATCTTTGCCTGCTTCAAGTGCAACACGAAATAGAACAAGGCAATTTTCCCTGTATTTCCCAGGGACTACGGGTGAACTGTTTTCTCATTGTCTGGGTGCAGAGAACCAGCATGGTTCACCAGAGTTCATTGTGGCTGTGGGATGAGGGGAGAAAAAAAACCCTGTGTGACAGAAATAGCACTACAGCCATACCTACTAGCAGGGTTCTTCAGACATCCCTGTTATCTCCTAAGAAAGAAATGTCATTTGGAATCCATAACCCTATAAAAGGAGATTTAGGACAGATGGTACGGCATGTGCAAAATGATAAAGGAGATGCTCTCTCATAATCCTAGAGCAGACAGCCAAGCAAGCAGCCCTGTAAAGCCTGCTCGTGAGGAAATTCAGTCTGGTAATTTGGCAGATTTGGGGGGTGGAAGGTGGTGTGCCTGTTTTTAGAGACAATTGTCCCTGGGAATTCAGACTTTTCTTTTTTTTTTTTTTTTTTTTTTTTTTTCAGTAACAGTTGTACCCTGGTTATATATTTAAGCCACTTATTTTTCTAACAAAGATGTGCTTACTCCTTGTTCTTTGGAAAAGGAGAATTAAAATTTAAAGCATCGGTGTTCACTCAGAGTTAAGTATTTGTACCATAATGTGGCAGAAGCTAAAAGGGTTATCATTATCTTTCATAAATGCAGTTTCTAAAGGTAAGGTAATAATGCTATTAGTGAGAGGAGACAAATGTAGGCTGGCAGAAACTCAACCCATCAGAGAGGGACTCCAAGCTATCAACTCCAAGTGATTCTCTTAAAGGAAATGTTTTAAAATATGAATTAAAGTGATGTAGTAAGTCCACACTTCAGGAAAAGGTGTTTCTCACTATAGGAAAGGAAAAATACTTAAGATCCTATTTTCTGAGACTCAGACATCAAAGCCTAACCTGCTGTTTCAGTATGATCTCCTTCTGTAACCCAGGAGTGTTACACACCAATAGGGCTCTGGGCTTGAGCGACTTCAAGCCTAACCCAGCTTGTAGAAGAGATACCTCATTCTCATCAGCAGTGCCCAAAAGTTACTCCTTTATGGGACCTAGAGGTGTTTTGCTGCCAATAGAGGGAAGAGATAGGGGGGAATACAAGAAAAAAAAAAAAAAAAAAAAAAAAAAACATGCCAGCAGTGAGAAAAGTCACCTGGGGCCACAGAAAAGCCCATCCTAGAGGCCACTCACAGCTCCCCACGTTTTTGCCTGACTGCTGATTTTGGCTGGTTATTGGTAGCAAGGTTTAGGAAAGGGAGGTTTCCATGAATACTAAAAAGATGCAAGTGGGAGTGGGTTGGCGTGACAAGGATCCCAGAGAGCCCTGCACGAATAGATTTCCCATTGAACTCGCACTGGAGGCAAGCAGCCCTCCCGCCAGCTCTGCTGCACCCCTGGGCGCTAATCCCTTCCCTTCCCAAGAACCAACCACGCAGCGACCATGGGCACACGAGGAGCAAGGAGCTGAAAACAGAGCCCTTTGCCAACACATGCTTTGCATGTTTGAAGTTAAGCACCACTTGCCTTCATCCTTCCAAGCACTGTAATATTATGCCTACAAGTACAATTTAGCCAATCTATTCCTCCCCCACGAGTTTAGGAAAAGTGAACCGCAGGAGGCGGTGTGGAGCCAACAATCCTGCACAGCGTGTCCTTGCCGCTCACAACACGGTGCCGTGCGCTGCTCACACCCCCTCTGCACGGCGAGGAGCAGCACCAGCTCTGTTCTCCGTCTCCTCCGAGGAAAATGAGAACATTAGGCATTTTATTCACTGACAGCTCAATAGCATCAGAGCAGGAAACACCTACACGGCACAAAGTGTTAGTGTAATCTCAGCTGGTAATGATTTTCTGGAGGAGATGTAAATGGAGAGGAACAGGCTGCTAATGCCAGTATTTGCCGAAGACATTAGAGGTTACATCCCTCAGAAGTGTATGTCACAGCTCCACATCCATTTCACTGATAAAAATATGGCAATTCATTGACTGAGTAGTCAGACTTCACTTCCAGCAAGGATAAAGATTATACCATATGTTATACCAAATGCAATTTCCCCAGATTTGTAGAAAAGCTCCCTAACTACAAGTACTGAGCTGTACCAGCCTGGCCTGGAAGCTGGAGCCTAACACAGGCTAACTGACCGAATTCAATCAGCTTTCTAGCATTTGTTAAAAAGCAGTGTGATCAACATGTTGTTATGCTAAAATATCTTCTGTTTCCTCCACAAATCTGGTGCGTATTCAATCATCTGATGACCTTATAGATTAAAATGATTATGCTCCTACTTGTTAGTGTTCCCAGCCCACACGTCTCAGAGAAAGGGAGCTCGATTTCCTTTCGGCTCATGCATCAGCATCAATTTTGTTTAACTAAGTTCCAAATGAAGAACCTTTATTATTAGTGACAGAGCCAGGAAAGACACAGCTTGAATTTTAGATCCCAGATGGAGTCAGCAAAGTTGGCAGCCAGGAAAGCCATCTTTTTGCTTGCAATCTGAACACACTGGGTATGGAGGCATTGAGTGGCAATAATGGCACAGACCCACGATGCCATTTGACACTTTGCAGCACATTGCTGTCCTTTTTAACTGACAAGAGAAACCTCACTCAGTGCCACCAACTGCTAAATATAACCTATTTATGCCATCCAGACCTGTTTTGCAGAGGATGCAGCCAGCATAGTATTAGGCATACCAAAGGTAAACTGTTTTCAGCTTCCACTATCGTTTCATGTTTCACGACATAATTTCTTATTTACAATTATTTCTACTTATTTACAATTACCTTAAAGCACAAAGGGAGGGAAAAGTTAGCTAGCTGTGGAGAGGAGAGCTGAAAAAAAAAAAAAAAAAAAAAATGTAGCTTAATTTTAGATTCATCGTTTTCTAGCTGCTGTTGTTATAGTGCAATACATTGATGTGTGTTATTATTTTTTTAATTGTACGACATACATCACAGTGCTTACATGCTGCTTGCACAAAACAGTCTCCTCCAGACCCACATTGCTGGATTCTACTACAGCAAAAATCATAAACAGCCCTTGGCTGTACTCCAGCCACAAACATGTTCTTCCATGAACAAGTAATATGCAATCTCTCTCCCCTTACAGTATCTTTACAGTTCAGCATGCATGAATCTCAGCTGCAGTGTCAAAGAACGAAATCAGTCACAAAGCCTAAAACCTTTACACAGTGCAGAGCCACTCCGTGGCCGCATTCATTCACATGGACCACAGAACACGTGCAGGAAGTTGGCTGCTTCTACCTGTGGACCTCAGGCACAAGGAGGCTGACCGTGGGCAGAGCACACGCACGGACACCATCCCCCTCCTGTCCTGACAGGGTGCTGCTTGTTCAGAACCATTTCATTTTCTCAGCATGGCCGAAATGGCAACAGAATGCTTGCTTTGAGAGAAAACTAATATAAGATTAACTGCTGTGCACCACTTCATAATAGTCTCCAAGATACATAAAACCAAGACAGCTAGCATGGACCCCTGAAAGCCTCACAGGAGCACTTCAGCAGGCACAGCATTGTCAGTGCTCTTCCCACTCTGTTGTGTTGCTGCTGATCACCTGCGACCATCGATCACCAGTCAAGGCAGAACAGCACCATCCCAGCAGCCTGTGACCACAGCAGCAAAGTCACTTAGAGGCTACACTGGCATCAAGAACATGTTACTAGCTGGAGAAGATCGGTTATTAACACAAAGCCCTAGCGCTGGACATGGGACATGCACCACGTATGCCTGTACAACCCACCAGAAACGAGATACTCCCTGCCCCATGCAACATGAATTATGCATGAAAATACAGCACTTACTTCGTTAATGGGTGCAGCATTATCTATGAGTTAGTGTAGTCAGGCAATACCAGGCTCTGTTCCAAGCTCCACTGCTTATCCTTTGGACAAATTACTTCGATCCTCTGTGCCTCAGTCACTGCACATCTAGGTCAGTGACAAACTTCAGACGCTTTTAAAGCCACCTCCTCCTGCCCCAGTCTGGATTGGAAAGGTGCTACAGAGTGGCAAAATAAAACACATGAAGCTCAACACTGAAAAATATTGATACTGTACTCAAATTTTATTTCTTTAAATTCATGTTAGCCAAAAGTGTCATAAAAGATTCAGATCAGTATAATAAAAACATTGTAGCACTTCCTCCATGGACAATCTGTTTTCTGAAATTTATCCATAAACCTTCTTATACTTAAACGGCTCACAGAGCCCATGCACGCCCTGTCAGCACACCTGGGAAGAGCATTTTGCAGATGATTGACCTCTGTTTTACAAATCCTCCAAATAATTTGGCATTTCCACACTCTGTTAGGGAGGGTGATGGAGGCAGCAGAGACCAGCAGCTGCCGTTGCACAGTGTAGCTTCACAAATGAATGTGAGGTCACATTGTCCTGGGCACCTCAAAAAGCAGGTAAGTGAAAGGGACGAGCTGCACAGGAGAGGAACCCTTACAGAAAGGCTACTAACGGAGGAAGGGGGATGAGGGAGCAGTTGCAGCTAGCTTGAATTCCAACTAAAGCCATGAGATTTCCTGCTGCCCATCCCTTCTGAAGGCCAAAAGTCAGACTGCGCAAACAACAGGTTGGGAGCCTAGGACAGAGATGAGGCTGGGTGACCTGGTCTTGGGTTTCCCTTTCTGCTACTCACTGAGATTTTCTTCTCAGAATATTAACCAACTCCTTTCCTTCCTGCTACTCGTAGTGCCTTTACTGCTGGTACTCTCCTGCAGCGTGTTCCTGACCCTTCTCCTAGGGATTAAAGGAAACAAGACAGGAAAAGATACTCTGAAGCAAGACTGGTCCAGTATAATAACACAGCAAAAGAGAAAAGGAATGCCACATCTAACAAGTGCACAGTGTTTATAAACTGGAATGCAAAGCTCATGAACCATTTTTACATGAAGTAACACATTAAACAAGGAAAATTAATGACAGGCAGCAAACTTTTTGGGGATAGAAAGAACAACAGAACAAGACAAGACATAACCAAAACAGGGAAATCAACAGCTGCTCCCCAGTTTACTGTAAACTGAAACATAACTTTGTCTGTGCCAAATGGAGGGAACAGCATCCACAAGCTGTCTGTATGATTTAAAACCTTAATGGTATTCAAAGTTTGTCCAACAATCACTGTAGGAGATTTAATGTCAAGGCTTAAGACCAAGCTTTTAAGAAAAGCTTTTCCCACTTCAAAGCATATTTTCCAGATTCCATCACTGAGATACTACATCCTCACATCCAATATGCAGTCTCCAGTTGTTTGTTACCTACACTGTAAGATTATTTTTATTTCAAAGGATAATACTGGTGCTAAACATAATAAAAGTTAACTATAAAAACAGATTGCATTAAATTGCATTTCAAAAGCTGCTCTGAATGTTTATAGAACATAGAAACTTCCATTGGATTTATTTAAAACAGATCATGAAACAACTTATCAAAATACAAGCTGTTCAAACCCAGAAAAATGAAGAACTCCAAGCACGGAATAAGAACCAGCACAGTCCTTCAGCAGCAAAATGAGATGGAAGAAAAGGCTGTGACAGGGCTACGCTGGAACTGGCCAGGAATGCTCTGGAAATGGTGGTGTTTGACCAAGTTCTTGCTCACCTGCTGTGTAAGACAGTTTTTTTTTTTTTTGTTTGTTTGTTTGGTTTTTTTGAGTGGTTTTCTTGGCAGATCATGGGTAATTTCTGTGTAAATAAGTTTACTTAGTTAAAACAAATAGTTAAAGCAAACACAACACAGAAGCACGTTTAGGCTGGAACAGCACCTTCTCTGAAAATTCCTTCCCCATTCCCCAGGGCTTGCAGCTGGTATCTAATTTTTTTTTTTTGTTATGAGGTTCTGAAAGGGAAGCCACATTTTAAGAATGCACCTTGGTAAGTAACAACAGGGAAGTTTAAAAATGCCTGGTTGGGAACGCTGCCTTGTGCTGTTACATTCTTTGCACAGCACTCTCCCCCTGGCCGAGCAGAGAAGGCTGAAGGCTCCACTACCCAGCAGTTTAAACAAAAGTCTTATTTTCAACAAAGTGCTGCACATACATAACAAGTACACTCATTTGCTACACCTAAGCATGTTCTGAAATAACAGGACAAAACCCCACAAGACTTCAAACAATCTTACAGGAACAACATTAAAAAAAAAAAAAAAAAAAAAAAAAGAGTCACATTTCAATGAGTTTGGTATCTCCCATCTTCAGACTATTGCAAAGCTTTTCCACATCACCAGATGATGCTTTGCCCCTTCTGCATTTTGAAAAAATAAAAATAAAAAAATCCAACTCTGTCTTGTATTTTCACTCATTTTTGTGCAGAGGCATGAGTGTAAGTCAGGAAATATCATTTATAAACTGCAGACCCATCCGAGGGAGAATGAGCAGCCAGAGGGGCCACTCCTACAAAATGACCATCAAAACAGTTGGCTTGCAGAAGGAGCACCTGTCTGGGACAGGGCGGTCACATCCCCAACACAGAGCACTTCATTTCTGCAGCAGTTGCTCAGCAAGAGCAGCTGGTGACCAAGGGGGTCTCAAACCAGCAAAGCAATCTGTTAGTGCCTACAGCTGGGGAGAGATATCTGCATTACACTCAGGGCATCTGTTCATTGTGAGATCAGAACTAAGTCCTGACAGGACCATGCAGTCTGCTCCCTAGAGGTCTCTATAGGCCAGGGTTGCGTGGATCACAGAGCACCAAACTTTTGTACTTCAATGGGGTCTACAAGTCTTTGGCTTAAATAATTTCCAGGAGTGCTTGTTACTTCTGGCAATTTCTGCAGTTTTTACTTTTCATGGTAGATATTTAGTGTTTAAGATTCTTTAAAATGAACTGAAAGCACCTTAATGGACTAATGGATAAAAACATGCCACTGGACAATGTTTGTAAGAGGAAATGAAGCGTCTGCTCTTCCTATGGGCACTCACACCCTACCTCACAGTGAGGTCTGACACGCACTGCCACTTTTTGTCAGGGGTCTGGTACTCCAAGCTGGCAACCTTATTCATCAGAACATGTAATTCATTTAGAGCGTCTGCAGTTCATCAAAGCAAGGCATTAGTGAGAGAAAAAACATCCCACAAGAGACTGGATATAGCAGCCTGATTCTCAGTGCTGTTGCTGGTCTTCAAGGCGATTTTTACATCCTACAACCAGCACTCAGAGCCCGAAGATTCAGAAGAGGACACCCACTTCCAGGAAAACCTGAGAAATACCTCCCCAAATTCCAGAAGTAGCACTTACAGATGACAGTGGGTCAAATATAAATGCTTTTCGAATACTAAGTGCCTCTCTGCCACCATGACCTATTGCAACAATCCATTTACATGTATATATAACCCAAGGGTAGCAAGATACCACCACCTGCAGCCCCTGAATGCTTTGATGGTATTAATCTTGCAGTAAGAACAAGCCCTCTACTCAAACCAGCAGTTCTGAAATTCTTGCATAGTGAATCCTTGGCAGGAGATGGCTCAACACAATGCAAGAGACCTTGAATCATTCACAGAATATGGAACAATCAGTAGCACCAACACTGCAGCAGTGTTTGCTCTTCTGCTCCCTCAGAACAGGTTCTACAGCACAGTGAGAGGTAAATTCCTTGGAATGCTGCCCTTGCTAAAGTCCGTCCTTGAAAGGTGCTCTCAGTACAGAACAGCCTGTGTCCTTGTCCAGTTGAGATTCTAAGGTTTTTCCATCCAGCCACTGCAGTCATGTGAGTGATGTAAATCACAGTTCTGCGTAACACTTCTTCCTATCCAGGGAACAAAATGTTTCTTGAACAAATTCAGGTCTCCTTCATAAACCACAGTATCAGCTTTTTCTTTTTTCTTTTCTTTTTTTTTTTTTTTTTTTTTTTTTTTGCCCAAAGGAACAACTTCTTGTCAAAAAGATACTTCTAGAGAAGATTTCTGAAATGTTATTGAAATCCATTTTTTTTCTGGCTGCATTGTTTGGGAAGAAAGGAAGCTCTCCAGGACAGGCAGACTCTCACTGCCACATTACACACCAGTTAATGTTGTCAGCAAAAAGCTAATGCATAAAGTGTGTGACTAGAAGAAATCACAACTTTTCACAAATTCTTTGCCTTTCTGCACGGAGGTTGCTCTTGCTTCCCCATTCTGAGTCACAATCAAATGAGGTCACGGGGAGAAGGGGGCTCCGTGTGCTGCTGCTTCTGCCCCTGCACCCGTGGCCGCCCAGACTACTGCCGTGTTGGTCATCACTGGAGAACAGCAGAGAGAAGAACTGGTCACATTGCTTTACTTCTGCCAAAGTGTAGGGACAATAAAAGATGCACATAAAGCTTACACCTGTTTCTGTGCCACCCCAGAGCTCCCAGGAGCTGAGAAATCCTCAAACAGTCTATATTAATCAAGCCATAACTGTAATTCCTCCTTCATGACTGAAGAGCCCAATTCCTATACCTTCCCTGCAAGCTTTTTCATTCAAGCCAAATGAGTTTTGGCAGGTAAGAACTATTTCAAAGATTAATGTTTTTTCCTCAGCTAGCTCAGCACCAGTCAATAGACCAGACTGTTTCAAGGCAGAGCCTCCTAGCAGAGTGTTTATTTGTATTTCACACATTTGTTTCTCCATATGTTCCCTTATACTACTCTCCCCTTCCATCACCTTAAACCTGGGTATCTGCTTTTTAAAGGCATTGATCTCTGTTATTACAGTAAGACCAGATGGTCACAGACATCTGTGGCTCTCTATAAAGTATTTCTTCCTCTTCTCCCTTTGAATCAAGAGGGACACAAGAAAAATATTATCAGGTCTACCCCAGATTGCAAGAAGTCTGATAAAATGGGGAAACATCACAAAGCTCCCTCAGACCAGCCCCCAAGGAGAAGTGCTGGCAGAGTCCTGCTGGCAGAAGCACCGGGGGAAGGCAGTGGCTGGAGGTCAGGCGGAGCTAGCACGGCTTTCCAGGTACCAGGTGCTGCTGAGAGTGGTCCTGCTCTGAGTGACATGAGAATAGCTGTCTGCGCAGCAGGTGCTGAAAGCACTATCCCATATGCACAATTGCAATGTTAATGACCTGTGAAAGTTTTCTCCTGAAGTACAGATGTTTGGGTGGAAAACGAGAGAAGGCTATGTTTAGAGATGGAAATGCTTTTTCTGTTAGTTTGTCCTTCCCCCGCCCTTTTAAAAATAGGCCCATCCAGTTATATACATCGCTGAGGACAAGACTAAACAGCAGAGTGCTCGCATTCAGTGCCAACACACAGTTATAAAAGAAGGAGCCTCATTACTTCTGCAGACTGATACAGCCCAACCAGAATTGCTGAGGAGGATCTCATCAAGAGGGATATGATTCTATTTACTGTTGAATAAAGGGCAATAATGAAGTGTGAATACTAACAAACGGTCAGCTGGCAGAAATCTTTTGTGGTCAATCAGTTTCAGCCGCTCGTTTCCATGCAGATGTTCAAATCGCGTCTCATTTCTGCATCTGCTATGACGCAGCCTCAGCAGCATTTAGATTCCTATGGGAAGCTGAAAATAAAATTATCCATTCAGGCTGAATATCCTCCAGAAACTAGAATGAGAGGACGAACAACCAGAACCATGGGTAAGCACAACTCTTGGCACACAGTCACCCAATACAGGTATAAGGAGGTGGTATTTACAGAGAATCCACAAGTGCAAGAGACCATGGAGATAAGTGGAAAGATGAAACCCCTGCCATAGCCAGCCTGTAATCCACCCGGACAACATATGAACAAGAAGCAAGAGACAGGATAAAAGGAAGTGCAAAGAGATTATGTAGAGGAAGGGATAGAATGTGAAGCACTACCATGATACAAATGCCAGGAGACTTGCAATACAAAACAGAGCTGAAGATTTGTGGCAGCCTTATATCATGATTTGAGTCACTTGAACAGTTGCCACTTCTCAAAGGGAATTCCCTGGCTGGCTCTGAAACCTGTTAGTTTTCCTTTAGGAATGTATCGGGATTGTTCTGCATCAATACATAATCAATACACATACAATACACAAAATATTGCTGCAGATCCAGCTGCAAAGAAGTACCATACAGGGTCAAAGCCAGCCCTCTGAGATGTTTTTTCTCTGACAACTGGGAAAGCCCACACTGTGTCAGGCTGAATTCCAAGCCTGCAGCTACTTGGAATAAAAGAGGTTTGCACTAATAAGAAAACAAAATAGTGTGCATCGCAGACAATGTTCTTCCCCAGCAAAATAGATCTCTGTTTCACTCACCAGCCCTGTTCATTTGGAACTTCTGCCCAATTTTCTGACTCAGAACATACGTCTCGCATTTTTAATTTGAAAGGAAAACAGGTCGTTTTAGCTTTCCTTGCTTAGTTCCCTCTGCATTACTTATGCTGTATTCATACACTGGAAAGCAGCCCCGTGGCTATGCAGCTGTTCGTGCAGCCCAGATAAGTGCAGGCTCCACACAATGAACCACAAAACTGTCAGCTTCTTCTAACTCCCAAGAAATGACAATTATTGCACCCATGAACAGTCGAAATGAGCACAGCGGGAGGCCATCTATGGAAGCTACCAGAACACTTTGCCCTTCAGAACATCCCAGCTCTACCAACCTCCCCTTCCAATTCTGCTCTTCAGCAGACATCCATCCGTGCTGGCTCCTTACAGGCGCCTTTCTTTAAGCCTCTGCTGTTGAGAGCTTTTGAAGACACCGCTGAGAG
Organism: Heteronetta atricapilla; assembly: GCA_011075105.1. NCBI lineage: Eukaryota > Metazoa > Chordata > Aves > Anseriformes > Anatidae > Heteronetta > Heteronetta atricapilla. The sequence continues at coordinate 6,062,154 of CM021753.1, read as the reverse complement.
GGATGAAGCATAGAAGCCATCAGCAGTGCCACTGGCCTGTTTTGGTGGCTGATCTACCACAGCAAGGCCCCCACGTAACACTTCCCAGGTATCACAAACTGGAGCTCACATGAGCCGGTCCCAGTCCCTGGAAGGACACTGACTGCTGTGTGGGATCTCTGTGCACGGCAGTGCTAACAAGTGCACTTCTTATTTCCTCTGAATAGCAAAATACCCTCAAAATATCACAGAATGTGAGTTGAGGAGGCCAGCCTCCCACCCTGGTTTGCGTCCTCCCCTGCGCCCTTCTCACCAGCACAGGCTCGCCCCTGTGTGGTCCGGGGTTACAGAGCTCTGCACCTGGGCAAGATGGGATGGGTGTGCTTCTTCTGTTCAAGCTCCCATTCTGAACCATTTGTCTGTTGTTTCTGTCTTAAAAACAATGGGTGGCATTAATGTTCTGGGCACATCTATCACATCACGTTGCAGAAGACACAGAGGGGCAAAGTGCCTCACGGAACCAGTACTGGCATTAACTTTCAGTGGTGCTGTTTTATGATTACAAGAATAAAAGTCTTAATTTAAATAAATCCACAAAGATAACATTCTGAGAGCAAAGCAGGGGAGAAAGTGTTAGCCAGGGGAGCAGAAAGCCACCGTCCAGACACCAGACCACAAAGCTGCAGCGAGCCCCCCAGAGCAGCAGATTTCTGTTGTGGTAAGGCCGCGGCAGGGGCAACGCGGAGGACACCGAGGTGCAGCAGGGCCGCGGCAGCCCCGGGGGGCGCGGAGAAGCGGGGCTCGGAGCCCCGGGGGCAGGGGGCGCCCCCCGCTCCGCGCCCGGCGCCGCTCCGCTGCTGCCACCTGCGGGAGCCGCAGCGGCACTGCCGGGGGCTGCCGCAGCCTCTCCGTGACCAGCCCCGTGTCCTGCCCTCGCGGCACCTTGCAGGGTGAAACACTGGGTACCTCCCCGCTATTTCAGGGCACCTGAAGAGAAAATGAAGAGGGAAACAGCCCCACGCGGCCCAGCGAAGTGGCTCAGGGAGCTTCTGGGGCATTTTACAGAGAGCGAAGGCATTTAGAGGCTGTGAAGAAATTAGCTCTCCTCCACCTGGGGCTCAGGAATGACTTTGCCTAGTGTTGTGGGTTTACGTGGCAAGGTTTTGGTAGTGATATGTACACTTGGACTCATATGGACATTACTGCAAGTAGAAAATAAAAGGAATAGAATCAGAACCATTTTAGTCAGAACTGAAATGTGTTTATTACAGTGCTGCCTGATGGCTGTTTAGCATCTGAAGATTCCTGCTCCACATCATCTGTTGGAGAGTCTGATTTCCTTGACAAAAACGCTCATTGTCACTTTGGGAAGTTCTTGGTTCCCTGACCCAGAAGATGGCTTGGGACTTCTCAGCAGCACAGGTGCTGCACTCTCATCAGCTTTGTGTTGGCCACAGGCAAGGTCTGAACAGGGCACTGATTTTCCCACAAGATCACTGCAGATGTTGGACACATCTGTTTCTGCAGAGGAAGTCTTTCCCAGGCAATCCACACCCAGGGTTTGCTCACCTTTATGCATCAGCCACCCCAAGGATTCTCTGGGAAAACAGTTACTAGCATCAGTCTGATCATATGCTATGTGATCATTTATGACTTCAACTTCCTCTAAATAATTGTCCTCAAGTGGCTGATCTACATAGTCAGCATCGATTGGGCTAAGATTTAGAAGCTCCTCAATATCAAGGTCAAACAGCATGTCAGTTACTTGGACCGACAGAGGTACATTTGATTTCTCTGTGATCTTTGAGGCTACCTTTGCATCTTCACTGACGACTGATGCCCCAATGCAGCTGCTGCACACATTCTTTTCACTCTCTCCACTTAAATTTTGGCTGGGAGTGCTTTTTCTAGTTATGTGCTGCTCACATTCCAAGCCGTCATCTGCCAAGATTTCCTGGATCTCTTCCTCAGTGTAATTGAAAGGAGAATTCCCTTGTTCACTGTCTGACAGTTCCAACAAGGAGTCGTCTGGCTCACTATCGTTAAAACATCTGGCTTTATCTAGAGAAGGGGCTACATCATCGTATTTTGACTCAGAAGAACTGGCAACTAAGTCAGCATGGCCAGAATCATCTGAAAAGTGAAAGGATCCTTGAAAGCAAGTAGAACTTGTGACATGGACCAGCAGTTTCTCTGACGGAGTGCTCCCCATCTCTCAGCCTGCACTTCCATCCCCCAAAGAGACCAAACAAACAAAGCCTTTTCCAGGTTAGGAAAAACTGAGCAACAGAAGAGCAGTTCTGTCACATAACTAACAGGATGTTCAGCAGTGTATTAGTCACTCTAAACACTCATACAAAATGAGTATTATAATTAAAGATCATAAGATAAAAGCCTTCCTGTAAAATTCAATAGTTTAAAAATATCTACAAACAAAACGTGTTTTTCTCTTTGAGAGGATTCACATGAACATGAATCCTTTGACCTGAGAGCCCTGCATTTATCTGACTCTCACCCAGCAGGAGAATCTGGGCTCAGGCAAAGTATTTCCTGCCCCCTTTGACCAACAGATTGAAAGGAACACCTTTTGTCTTTCCATTGTTTTGACTATTATTGCTTTCAAAAAAGGAAGTTACCTACTCCAGAAATAAAAATCAGCAGTTCTGCTTTTTCCTCTTGTCATTTTGTCCAAACAATAAAAATTAAAATAAAAAATAGCACTTTTCGGAATAATGCTGTAACCTCACAGAAGGAAGAAAAACCCTCATGAATCTACTACATGCACACAACCTGTCCAAGAGCACATGGAGCAATGAACAGCCCTCGCTAGCTAAGACGTGCCTAGTTCTGCAATTGACCTACAAGTGCTTAGGTGCTTCAAAGACACGGTTCCTAAGCACTGAGGACTCTAGGGAGAACCAAATGCCTCACACCTCCAAATGCCTCACGCTTCAATGGAACTCTTTGCATGAAATACGTTTGGAAATGTGAATTGGGTCCTGCAGGGTATAGTTAACGTGGTTCCTAACGAGTGAGGACTTTAAGGAGAACCAAATGCCTCACGCTTTGCTGAACTCTTTGCATTAAATACATTTGGAAACGTTGCTGTGATCGGCTTGGAGGGCTCTGGGGCCAGCCTAGCCCTGCCTGAGGGGGCTCCGGCACCGAGCCGGGGGGAAGCAAGGGGAGACCTCGGGAAGCGCGGGGGAGCCGGGGGGTGCTCAGCCCCTGCAGCCCGGCTGCCGCCCGCCCCTGGCCGCCGCCATCTTAGCGGGACGGCCCCGCCAGGCCCCTGATTGGCGGAGCGCGCCGAGCGGCGGAAGTGACGTCAGGAGGGAGCCGGCGAGCACCGGGCGAGTCTGATGCAACGCGCGGAGGGTCGGTGGGGCCGGGCCGGGGCACCGGGAGGGCTGCGGGGACCGGGGGTGGCACCGGGGGGCCGCTAACGCCTCCTCTACCCGCAGCCGCCACCATGGAGCCCGCGCCCAGCCCGCAGGAGAAGTACCAGCTCATCACCCGCAACCTGCAGGTACCGGGGCTGGGCCCGGCGGGGGGGGCCGGGAGGCCTCAGGCCCTCACCGGGCCCCGTGGGGGGGGGGGGGGGGGGGGGGGGGGGGGGGGGCCAGGGGCACGGGGCGGGCTTGGGGGCTGCTGGACCCGCTGCTGCTGCCGTGGCCGGGCCGCGAAGGACGCCCGTGGGCTCTCCGCAGGAGGTGCTGGGTGAGGACAAGCTGTCGGCCATCCTGAAGGAGCGGGAGGTGAAGATCTACTGGGGCACCGCCACCACGGGCAAGCCGCACGTCGCCTACTTCGTGCCCATGTCCAAGATCGCAGACTTCCTGAAAGCGGGCTGCGAGGTGAGGGGCTGGGGGGGCTGGGAGGTGCGGGGCCGGGCGGGTGGCTTGCACCTGGGGAGGGCTTTGTCCCCACGCTGCGGGTCCCTGACCCTCTGTCCCTCTGTGCCAGGTGACGATACTCTTTGCTGACCTCCACGCTTACCTAGACAACATGAAGGCCCCCTGGGAGCTGCTGGAGTTGCGCACTCGCTATTACGAGAACGTGATCAAAGCCATGCTGGAGAGCATCGGTGTGCCCCTGGAAAAGCTGAAGTTTGTGCGGGGCACGGACTACCAGCTCAGCAAGTGAGTCCTGGGTGCCTGGCCCACTTTGGGAGGGAAAGCCTGGCGTAGGGCGCTGCTCTTCCCAGGTCTGCTTCCAGGCACTGTCATTTGGGAAACTGAGCAAAGCTGCCTCCAGGCTTCTCTCGGTGTGGCCAGAGACAGCGTTTGCACGAAGCAGCCCTTACGGCCACCCCCCTTCCTGGTGCTCACAGCATTGCCCCTTCCCCAGGGAGTACACGCTGGACGTGTACCGCCTCTCATCCGTGGTGACGCAGCACGACGCCAAGAAGGCAGGAGCGGAGGTGGTGAAGCAGGTGGAGCACCCCTTGCTGAGCGGTTTGCTCTACCCAGGCCTGCAGGTGCGTGGCGAGGCCACTTGGCAGGGCCCCTGCGCTGGGGAGGTGCTGAGCAAAGCCAAGACCACGGGGATGTGTGGGGCCCAGCGGGGCTGGGCAGGGCCTCCAGAGGCTGAGCAAGCTGGGACCTGGCATCCTGGGGCCGAGCTCAAGGCTCTGCGTGTCTCCCTGCAGGCCCTGGACGAGGAGTACCTCAAGGTCGACGCACAGTTCGGAGGAGTTGATCAGAGGAAGATATTCACCTTTGCAGAGAAGGTCAGGAATGGGGGTGTTGGGGTCCCTTTTGATCCTGGTGCAGGGCTCGGAGGCTCGCAGATCCACTGGGAGAAGTGTGTCAGCGGTGTGTTAGCATCAGAGGGCTTCTTGCAGCTTCTGCTGTTGCTGTTGTAGTCTGCAGGGCTCTGGTGTGCGACCCGGGGCTGCCACGTGTCCCTGGCAGCGGCTGCCAGGCCTTTGTGAACCCAGGAGAGCTTGCTGGGTCTCACTGCTGTGCTCGAGGTTACCTGGAGCCAGGAGCAAACAGGGACTGTGGGTTAAAGCTGTCCTGCAGAAGGGGATTGTCCGTGACTTGCCTCCTTGCTTCTTCCCAGTACCTCCCTTCCCTGGGCTACGCCAAGCGCATCCACCTGATGAACCCGATGGTTCCCGGTCTGACAGGAAGCAAAATGAGCTCGTCGGAAGAGGTTGGTCCCTGGGTAGCGGCTGGGGTCAGGGGCTCTGCAGGGCACAGGTTCATGGCTGGGGTTGGAATCTGCACCCCGAGGGAAGGAAACTTCACCCTTCGCTCAGACTGGGGCCTAAGAAAAAGGCGCAGCGGCGCCAGCATGAGTTATCTCTTGGGCAAGAGGCTGGGAAAAGGGCTGCAGAAATCTCTTTCTCCAGGACTCAAAGATTGACCTTCTGGACCGCAAGGAGGATGTGAAGAAGAAGCTGAAGAAGGCTTTCTGTGAGCCCGGGAACGTGGAGAACAATGGTGTCCTCTCCTTCATCAAGCACGTCCTCTTTCCCCTCAAGTCAGGTGAGGGCTCCCCACGCTGCGGCACCATGGCCAGGCTTTCTGGGGGGCAAGAGGAGGGGATGGGAGCGTGTGGCCCCCAAAATGGGCTGCCCCCTGCACGCCCCCGTCCTGCTGCAGCCCCCTCAGCTCCCGGGTAAAGTGGGGCGGTTCATCTGGCTGAGCAGGGGGTGAGTCCTGTGGGCTAATCTGAGCCTTCATCTCACAGAGTTTGTGATTCTGCGGGAAGAAAAATGGGGAGGAAACAAAACGTACACGGACTACGAGGCCCTGGAGAAGGACTTTGCTGAGCAGGTGAGTGCAGGGAGGACCTGAACGCCCCCGGTCCCTGAGGCTCCCACAATCTCTGTGGGAGAAAATCCTACAGAGGTGCCTGCTGTCCCCTCCTGGGACTTGGTGCCAGTGGGCTCTGCCTGCTGCAGGACTGCCTCAGCCAGGTGCTCTCACACAGGCTTGTCCCCTCTCAGATGCAGTCAGCCCTGCCCTTTGTCACTAGCACCCTTGTCAGGGCTCTCGAGCTAACGGATCTCCCAGCACCTTTGAGAAGTGGGCATGTCCAGGCTCACCCCTAGGCGAGCAGGGTATCCATCTTTCCAGAAGTGCTTTTATCTTGTTCTGGGACAAGATACGCATCTGCTGAAGCTGAGAGGAGAGATCTCAGCACCTGTCTGGCCTCAGGGACCTGAATTCTGCTTCTCCCCCTGTCCTGGGGGAGACCTTGCAGAGCCGCGTCTGTCTGTCGCGACACAGGTTGTGCACCCCGGAGACCTGAAGAACTCAGTGGAAGTGGCCCTGAACAAACTGCTTGACCCTATCAGAGAGAAGTTCAACAGCCCGGAGCTGAAGAAGCTGACCAACGCAGCGTATCCCAACCCATCCAAAACCAGTAAGGAGGTGCTGGGAGCTGGGGGAAACGGGGCCCTGGGAGACATCCCTCCAGTGACGGCCCTGGAGAGCGCCGGCAGGCTGAGGAATAGCCAGAGCTGGGGCTGTTCGCCTGCCCCAGAGATGCCACCGTGCATCTCTGCTGTTGCTTGAGAGGCTGGCAAAGCAGAGGAGGGACAGACAGCGGTGTGCAGACAAACAGGGAATTCAGGGGTTGTAGGGTCCAGCGTCTGGGGCCACTGTGTGAATAGTGCATGAATTTTGAATTTATGGTGAATGGTGCAGCTGTGCCCCTTGCACCACAGAGCCTGCAGAGAAAGGCACCAAGAACTCAGAGCCAGAGAGCGTTGTCCCGTCCCGGCTGGACATCCGCGTTGGCAAAGTGATCAGCGTGGAAAAGGTACAGGCACATGGCAAGACGGTGGCAGCCTTCCCGTGTGGCAGCGTGGGCACTCTGGGAGGGGAGGGTGGCTAAGGAGGGGCAGGTCTGCCTCCTTCTTTGCCATCCCAGCCCCCTTCCTTGCACCTCACCTTGCTTCTGCTTGCTAGCACCCGGATGCCGACAGCCTGTATGTGGAGAAGATTGATGTGGGCGAGCCTGAGCCCCGCACTGTGGTCAGCGGCCTGGTGCAGTTCGTCCCCAAGGAGCAGCTGCAGGACAGGCTGGTGGTGCTGCTCTGCAACCTCAAGCCCCAGAAGATGCGGGGTGTGGAGTCGCAGGGCATGGTGCTGTGCGCCTCCAGGTGAGGGGGATCGGGGCCGCCCCAAGAGGGGACAGAGCCCAGCGGTGCCGAAGGGCCGTGGGTGCCACCCCAGGGTGACTTTGCTTCCTCTGCAGCGTGGGGGAGCCGCGGCAGGTGGAGCCCCTGGATCCGCCGGCTGGGTGCTGCGCTGGGGAACGCGTCTATGTGGAGGGCTACGAGGATGGGGAGCCTGATGACGAGCTCAAGCCGAAAAAGAAAGTCTTCGAGAAGCTGCAGGTGAGGGGCTGCGCATGGGGTAGGGACAGGGCACGAAAGCTGCACGTAGCTGAGTGAGGTGCCACTGCCCTGCAGGCACCCCCAGCCTGGGTGCCTCAGCCCTGACCCCTATCCCCCTGCTCTGCTCTCCAGGCTGATTTCCGCATCTCCGAGGACTGCATTGCTCAGTGGAAGCAGAGAGACTTCCTGACCAAGCTGGGGAGCGTCTCATGTAAAAGCCTGAAGGGGGGGAGCATCAGCTAACAAGTGCCAGAGAGCTCGCACCTCCTGCCTGGCCCCCTGCACCGCTCCAGCCAGGCCCTCCTCCCTGGTCTCCACCATCTCCTCCCCCAGTGCCCCAAGCAGGGGGCTCAGCCCTGCAGGACCTGGGGGCTCTGGGACTGAATTTGCAGCCTCCCCAATATCGGAACAGCGCGAGGCCTCCTGGGGAGCTGCCCCTGACATCTCCTTTGCCTTGGGCCTGCTCAGCCAGCATTCGTGCCTCTGCTGTGGGCCAGCTCTGGGGACTGGCGATGGCACCGCACCTGAGGGACCTGTTTCTTTTGCCTGTGCCATCAGGCTCTTCTCTAGGGCCGTCAGCTTGCTCCCAGCTGTGCCAGGGACTGGTCCTGACTCTGGGACAGCACCTGCGGGTGCTGTAGTGAGGGTCGGAAGGGAAGGCTGCTTGCTCAAACCTGTGTTGCTGCTACCAGGGCTAGGGGCAGCTGCCTGGCAGCCAGGCAGGCCCCCTCCCCTGCTCTGTTCCACGCCACGCTCAGGGCGAGGGACGGGGCTGCTGCTTGTGTGGCAGGAGCCCCAGCCCCACCAGTGGGTCTGACCTGAGCCTGTGGGGATGTGGGCCTTAAACACTGACTCGGGAACCATTTGTCTGTCATAAACCCAAATAAAACGTCGAGCTGCCTGCATGCGGGCGTGCCTGTCTGTCCGGGGGGAGATGGCTGAGCCAGCAGCCTGCCCTGCTCCTGCATCCTAGTGCTGGCAGCAGCCAAAGAGAGCCCAGATCCTGCCCACCCCATGGTGCGGGGAAAGGGGGGCCAGGAGCCAGCCCTCAGGGAGTGCAGCGGTGCTGGGCCAGGCACCTGCTGCAGGGGTGAGACCGTGGCTGGCATGGGCCAGGCCCTAGGCAGGAAGCACAGGAGGCAGCAAGCTTCAGTCGTCATCTTTACCAGCCAGGTACAGAGCTCTGAGCAGCTACAGGGCAGCAGAGGATTTTTTGGTCGTTTTGGGTTTTGTTGTTGCTTTTTTTTTTTTTTTTTTTACAATCAAAATGTGACCCAAGTTTACAGAAACAGAAATCGAGGCTCTGCCCTAGGGCCTGAACACCAGCTCAGGGGGCAGCTGGGCTCCCGCTGCAGCCAGCGCGGCTCCCACCTGGCTGTGCCTGGCCGCAGGGCGAGCTGCAAGCGGCGCTGGCCAAGACCCCCCCTTGCAGCTCGGTGCCCCCGAGCCAGCGCCTTCATCCCATCCTGCTGCTGCTGCCCGGGTCCTCCTGGGGGCTGCCGTGGCCGAAGCCTTCCAGTTCCTTTGTCCAAAGTGCTTTGATTCCTCGCAGGGCGGCTTCAGCCCCGAGTCCTGTCCAGGAGGGCTGCGCCTCCTCCCACGTCCTCACGGGCTCTGGCCCCTCGCGCTCCTCTCTGCACGGCTGCTCTGCTCCGCACGCACAAACCAAGCAGCAGCCCGGCAGGGAGGAGGTGCTGGCTCTGAACACGGGCCTCGAGTCCAGTATAAAACAAAACTTGCAAAATAAAGCTGTAGTACTTAGGAAAGTGAAACCAACACCATTTTTGCATAAATATCATCAAGGCCATGGAGGCTAAGGCTGTTTGCTTCCTGTATTTAGTTGCCAGTTCCACACTTGTCTGTTGACCTGCCCAGGTCCCTGAGAGATTTGGATTCCTGTCTGCGGGGGCACAAGTCCTGCGGCTCCGTCCTTCAGGCTCTCTCATCTGTCTGCAAGGCGAGAGGGAAAAGCCCGTCAGAGAGCTGGGTCCCGCACCCCGGCTTCCCACAGGCTTGGCCCTTGACCACACCATCCCAGTGTCCCCCAGCCCCTGCCCTGCTGTGAACCCTTGTGCCCAGCTCCAGCCAGCCGGTGGATCCAGCGCCATCCCCACCGCTGCCGGGGGTTTTGGCTACCGAGCCCCCAGCACATGCAGAGGGCTCAGCCCATGGTGGGGTCTGAGCAGGGCCAAGCAGTCCCCGGCCCTCCCGCCCCACCTACCTTGTGCCGGTGGCTCTGTGCCCGGGGCTGCAGCGCTCCTGCCCTCAGCCGTCCCTGTCGGCTCGCTCTGAGTCCTGCTCTCCTCCGCCGGGGCTGCCTTGGCCTTCCCGTCTGGCACAGGGGAGCCCAGAGCCTCGGGTGCCTTCGGGCTCAGAGGTGACGGGGCCGGCCCTGGGCCAAGCGAAGGCTTCTTGGCAACAGGCGGGGGCACCTTGCCGGGTTTTCGGAGTGCTTGTGATTTACCTGGGCCCTGCTGGACAGCGGCCGGGGCTGCCGAGCGCTGCCCCGAGAAATTCATCAGCTCAGCAACCAAGTTCCTCTTCAGGTCAGCCTGTACTTCGGGCGACGAGGGCGTATCGATCACCAGCTTCTTGGAGCTCTTGGCGAAGATGAAGCTGGCGGTGGAGGTGGGTGACTTGTGCCTGGGGGAGAGCTGCCCGTCTGCGGGCAGCCCCTCGGGGCCGGGCTGAGCTGTTTTGCTGCCCGGGGGTTTCTCGGCCGGCCCGGAGGCTGCCGCGGCCTCGCTGGCAGACAAGGCGGCAGCCTTGAGGTGCACAGCGGCGTGGAGCTGGTTTGAAGGCACCGCATCTTTGGCAGGAGGGGGCTGCCGCGTGGACAGGGCCCGGCGGACGGGCTTTTGGGGCACCGGCCGCTCCTCGGCCCCGGCCCCGGCAGACGGCTCCACGCTGACGGAGCGCAGCCGCACCATCTGCAGCAGCGAGGGCGTGACGATGGGCAGGCTGGCGTCCTCCTTGGGCACCGGGCCACTCTTGCTCCGTGACACCGGCTCCTTCTTGGCATCCGCCCGGGAGCCGTTTGCAGCCTTCTTAAGGCCAGTTTGGGGCGGCGGAGCCGGAGCTGAGGGTGGGGGGAGAGGCGGCGGTGGGGGCACGATGGCCTCGGGGGGAGGCTTGGCGGGGGCCGGCGGCTGCGCTGCCCCAGCCAGAGGGTCCTGCTGCTGGACGCGCGAGGAGATGGCGGCTGAGAATGAGGAAGACGCAGCCTCTGGGTTTGGTGCCTGCTTCTGCCCAGCTGCCAGAGCCGGCACAGCATCTGGCAGAGGCAGGCTGGAGAAATAGGCTTCGTCCGGAGGGGGGAAATCCGCCATGGACAGGTCGTGCACCTCAGGGGCTGGTGGGGGTGGTGGGGGCCAGGTGGCCTCCACAGGGGCCTCGCAGGCAGGCTCGGGGCTTGCCTCCTTCTTAGCCGGCGGTGGAGGCGGGTGGTAGGCAGGTGGTGGCGACGGGGGAGGAGACTTGGTGCTGGGCTTGGCTGAGGGCTCCTGGCTGGCGATGCTGGGCACTGGTGGGTCTGGTGAGGGGGCGGGGGGGGCGGCGGGGGCTGTGGGTGGCTGGAGCTTTGTGGGTGGCAGGAAGAAAGGAGCGGGCACCTTGGGGTGCGGCGGGATGACGAACCTGTCCGAGCGGCTCTGCGTGCAGTTCAGCGTCTCAGAGGGAGCCGGGTCTGAGGCCGAGGAAGAGATGGAGGTGAGGGAGGACGAGACGGACAGCGCCGGGGACTGCAAGGAGCAGACCCGGTCTGGCTTCTGGGGCTGGACCCTGCCCGGGGACGCAGCTGGGGGGCCCAGCCCCTTGGTGGGCAGCGTGGGGGTCCCGCTTTGGCTGGAATAACCGCTGGAGGGGGACATGGTGCGGTCGGAGCCATCCAGGCAGCTCCACTTGGGCTGAGCTGTGGGCTCTCTCAGCACCACCGTCATTCCACGGTCACCCGGCCCGGGGCTGCCCCGCGAGGCCTCAGGGGAGCTGGTGCCAGCCAGGCTCTCAGAGCGGACGCTGCTGGTCTCGCTCAGCGATGACGGGGAAAAGACCTCGTCCTCGACCGTCGGGCTGAAGGGCTCGGAGCGGGGGGACCAGGGCACTCCGCTCTCCCGCTGGGGCCGCCGGTCAGGCTTGGGGGGCAGCCCCAGCACCTTGGGTTCCCCCTCCTCCACCTTCTGGTGCAGCGAATAGGTCCTGCGAGGGGGTGCCGGGGGCTTCTTCATCTTCCTGAGGGAGACGCTGCGTGCCGAGGAGCGCTCGCTCGCCAGGCTGCCCGTGTCCGAGCCCTCTGCCTGGCTGCTCGTGCTGAAGGCGGGGGATGCCCGGCCGCTGCTGCCGCTCACGCTGCGGGGCCCCACAGCCAGCAGCCCGTGCGCTGTGTGCACCGGGGCCACAGCGGGCTTGGAGCAGGTGCTGGCGAAGCTGGCGGAGCTGTAGACGCTGATCTGATCGGTGTCGGAGCGTCCCGCTGTGTCCACCTCACTGCGCGGCCCTGCCTCGGCCTGCCGGCGCTCAGAGCCGCCCTGCGAGGAGATGGTGGAGCTGTTGGAGACGATGGTCTCGGTGGACTGCGAGTGGCTCCAGTTGTCGCTGGAGGAGGAGGGCTCGCGGCTGCGGGCGCTGTGCTCCGAGAAGCGGGTGAGGGAGCGCACTGAGGCTGGGCTGGATGACACCAGGCTGCAGCGGCTCAGCGTCCGCACGCTGCTGCGCGTCAGGGCCACCACGTCCACCATGGGCGGCAGGATGGCGTTGGGGATGATCTTGGACATGTAGGTGCCCTGGGGCGAGATGGACATGACAGGGCTCAGCAGCTCCTGGGGGCTGGTGCTGGTGGTCATGCCTGGCACAGCCAGTGACTTCGGCCTCGCCATGGGCGACAGCTTGGCCGACGTCTTCCTCCCCAGCAACGTATCGTCGTAGTAAATGCGGTCGATGTGCTTCTGCAGGGCTGTGTCCGCCTCCTCCAAGGCGCCCAGGCGGACACGGGCACCACCGGGGACATCCAGCGTTGGCAGGTTCCCGTCGATGGTGGGGATGCGGATGGCATCGCCGGAGACCTGGCCGCCGTTCAGCAAGGGCTGCGGTGCCTGGCTGCCCCCGCGCCCATTGGCAGGGTGTCCCTTGGCCTCCCGGCTGTTCCTGAGACCTGGGAGCAGGGAGAAATGAACCAGGTGTGATCCCGAGGCAGATACACCCAGCTGAGGGATGGGGCTGGACCTTAAAACTTGCCCACGACGCTTACCCAGCTCCTTCTGGACATGCTGGGGGATGCCCAGCACCGTTGTCCTCCTCTCCTTCCTCTTCCTGCCAGCCCTCTCCGAAGATTTGGCGAAGGAGTCGTGCGGACGGAAGGTGGAACCTGCGAGAGGTGTGAGTGGGTCCAGCCAGTGCGACAGGGGCCCCGGGCCAGAGCTCCCCAGCATCCCCAGCCCAGTGCCCACCACCGCTGCTCGAGATGCTCTGGGACAAGCTGAGCTCAGGCACCCGGCACAGCCCAGGGAGGCATCGGCAGCTGCCAAACGGCCACACGGTCCGAGCAGGGAGGAGACAGCGTCTGTCCGTCCATCTGTCCCCCTCACCCAGTCCCACCCCAATGCCTGCAGCAGCCTCTGACTCAGTCAGAGCTGCTCTGTTCTCCCCAAGGGCCCCCAGATCCCTGCACTGCCTTGTGGCCGTGCAAACTCAGAGCCCAGAAGCCCCCCGGGTTTCCTGCCAGGCTCCCCAAGCGCTCTGACCCCTTGCACCCCCTCGGCTCGCATCCCCCAGTCCCTCAGCCCCCCCAGCTGGGCACCTTTCCGCTGGATCATCTCGGAGCGGATGGAGAGGGCGTCCTCGGAGGTGCTGTCGGTGAGGCAGGAAGCCGCCCGGCTCCGGAAGGACACGCTGTCATCCTCCGAGGACGCGCAGGACTGTGTGGGCAGACAGCGGGCTCAGGCGGGCTGTGGAAGGGCTGTGGAAGGAGCGGCCCCAGCCCCGCCAGGCCCCTTCTCCGCCGCGAACTGACTCCGCAGCCCAGCGCTGCCGAGACAAAAGCTTCTCCGAGGGCCAAAGGCTGACTCAGCCACACCGGCAGCCAGAGTCCTCCCACCAGGAACGGGGCCGGGAGCAGCCCCGGGGACCCCACGCAGCCCCACGGCCCCCAGAGAGCCGGGGTCCAGCTGGGCGGAGGAGCCGGCACCACCCTGACTCCGCACCAGAGGGAACTGCTGGGCTCCCACCACCAAGCCAGAACCACCCCGGGGCTTCGCCCAGCCCTGCTGTGCCCTGGGGCCGGGGGGCGGCTGGAGGCTGGGAGGGGAGCGGGGCTGGGGCAGGCGGGGCTGGGGCAGGCCCAGGGACAGGGCCGGGCAGCGGGGTGGCCGTGCCAGGGGAAATGCAGCAGGCGTGTGCTGCCCTGGCCAGGGCACGGCTCTCTGTGCCCCTTGTGACGGGCCCAGCGCTCTGTGCCCCTCTCGTCCCTCTAAAGCACCCGCTGGCACAGCCAGAGGTCAGGATGAGACATAACCCTAGAATTGCCGCCCCGAACCCTCGGCAGCTCTGCACACCCGGGGACTCACGGCCTCGCTCTCCCCCTCGCCACCCGCTTCCAAGGGGTTAAGGTGGCCGAGCGCCAAAGGGAGGCAGCGTTTAAGCAAATACACGTGGGTGAGGCGCTGGGAGCAGGGTCAGAGCTCAGGGAAGCAGCAAACCCGAGCTCAGCCAAGTGAGTGGGAGTTTCTCGCCCGTCAGCAGCCAGGGAGGGGCCCAGCCACGGGGCTGGATGCGGCCAGAGGTCCCCGTCACGCCACCCCATCTCCCCCCCTTGCTCAGCGCTGACGGGGGACACCGCTGGGGTGAGACGGGGGGGACAGAGGGACAAGGGCATGGGGGGCGGGCTGGGCTGAGCCACACAAGGCAGGATGCGATGTGCCAGCGGTGAGAACAGGGACAGATTCACCATGGGGGAAAGAGGATAACACCAAGGGGGACACAGCCCCTTACTGCCCTGTATACCCCCCTGACATGGTCCTACAGCACTGATCTCAGCCAGGTCGCTGCCTCCTCTGGGCCCCAGTGCTGACCTGACCACCACCGGGGGCACAGGGGGCCCATCCTGCTCTCCTCACCCCCCACAGCCACACAGAGCCCGGGGCACGGCCCAAGCAGGGCTGGCTGGGGCTCCCCGCTCACCTGGAGGCTGTTGGTGTCCCCGTGGTCCCAGGCACTTTTGGTCTGCTTCTGCTTCTCTGCAGGAGGAAGGAAGGAAGGAGAAGGGGGTCAGGCCCTCTGCGGCAGCCTGGAGGGAGCAGGCAGCCAAGAGAATGGCCGCTGAGCCCGGAGCAGCACCGGCCACCAGCGTCACCCCCAGAGCTGGACTCTGGTCACCCTCGGTCGCACCGCCCATGCAGGCAGGACAGCCAGCTGCCCGGGGCGCTGGGGGCACCGTGCGGTGGCAGGGCAGGGCCCTGGGGGCTGGGCTCCCCCTACCTTGGTGCTGCAGGGACTTGAGCCCCTCGCGGGCCTGGTTGTGCAGCTCCTCCAGGTGCGGGGGCCGCGTGCTGGGGAAGAAGACATTGTCGGGGCATTCCTCGCCTGGCTTGTACTGCACGCTCAGCCGCTTGTCGTTCTCAGTCTTGGCAGCGCCTGCAAAGGCAGAGAGAGGGGTCAGAGGGCTCCCCAGCTGGATCCCTGCAGGCGAGCAGCCCCCAGACCTGCGGCAAGGCAGGATGCAGCCCGTGAGCTCCGGGCTGCACCGCACGGGACCGGCCTCGTCCCTCCCGCGCTGCCCGGCCGATCGATGCGCTGGAGCCAGGCTGTCTGGGCTGCGAGAGCCGCAGCATTTCCTCCCCGCCAGCCAGTGCAGACCTGGGGCTCAGCACTGCCCTCCTCTCCAGCACCTTTGTTAGTGGGAAACCGAGCCAGCGAGATGGGCGGGGGCTGCAGGCAGCCCAGCAGAGAAGGGGCAGCGAGGGGGATTAAACAAGAGCAGAAAAACTTTCCCTTCCAGAGGTTTGCATCATCTCAAAGCCTTGCAAAGCACCCCGAGAGCAGGGACTCAGCCCCACGCCCAGGGCGGGTACAGAGGAGGGAAACCGAGGCGCAGCCCCCAGGGGACCCAGAGGCTGATGTAGCACATCATGGCCTCCGTGGGAGCTGGGGGCCCCACGTGCCATGGCACGGCTGGCACAGGGCCCAGCACAGGGCCCTGCAAGCCCCCATCTTGCAGCCCCCTCCCCGTACCGGGCAGTGCCCACAGACGGCTCCTGCCCGGGGGTTCGGGTCCCCAGCGGGGGCTGCGCCTGGCAGCACGCAGGCAGGGTGACACGGGGACACGGGCACAGCCCAGCCTGCTCCTGTCTGCCCTCCACCGCCACGGCCTCCAACTCTTCCTGCCTGGAAAAAAAAAACAACTTCAGGCTGAGAGAAGGGAAGGGAGACACCGGGAGGGCGGCAGGGCAGCGCTGCGGGGATGCGGGGACCACTGCTCGGCTGGGACGGCCGCTGCCCTGTCACACCCAGCCCCTGGCCCCCATCGCGGCTCACCCCCCGGCTCCGGCCACGCTCCAGCTCCGGCACACAAAGAGCAGGCCCCGAACAATGGAGCCGGCCCGCCCTGCCGCGCTGCGCCACGAGAAACCGGGCTCGGTCCCCAAACCAGCACTCGTGGCACAGCGAGCGGGCACCGAGGGGCTCGGCCGGGCAGGGAGCGTGTGTGGCAGCTGGTTTGGGGACCCCCTGTGCTCATACAACATCCCTGCATGGGACACGAGGCACCCACAGCCCCCATCGCGCTGCCCTTCCCCTAAAGCCTTTCCTCCCCGGTTCTGGCAGCCCCTCATCGGACCCCCACCCATGCACACACGCGGAGCCATCTTCCAGCAAGAGGGGCGCAATGATTTTAGGGGTGCGATGATTTTAGGGGCATGATGATTTTTGCCATTACTTCCCTGGCCTGGGGTGACCTTCCCTGCCCTCCCCGGGGCAGCAGCCACCACAGGGACCCCCCCAGCCGATGCCGGGTTGGCAGCAGCCCCCTGCGAGGCGGTGCGGGCAGGCAGGGTTGTGTAAGGACAAGGGGTTTTTCTCCCTCCCTCCTCTCCTCCGCACCTCCACTCACCCTTCTTGAAGAAAGCCAGAAACAAGGAGAGGTTCCTGCCCATGAAAACCACCATGGTGGCCTGGAAAAGGGGCTGCTCCCCGCGGGAGGGGGGCTCAGCTGCCCCCAGCAGACGCTCTGCCGCTGCCTGTCGTGCCGGGGGGGTGATGCCGAGGCCCCTCAGCTCCCTCTCCCTGTGCTCGTCCGTGCCGCAGGAGCCAGCGGGAGGATGCCCGGCCAGCGGAGCGGCTGCGCGTGGGGAGAGGATGGAGCTGGGGAGGGCTGCGCGGCGGCAGGAGGGGACAGCCCCAGCTGCTCCCTCCGCGCTCTTCGGTGCTGGAGGAGGAGAGCAGGGCCCCTCCTCTGGCCCTCCCGCCCCCTGCCACACACAGCCTGCGGGGTCGGATCCTGCCTGGCTCGGGGGCAGAGCTCCGCAGGGCTCTGAACCTCCGCACCCATCTGGGGCTGTCCTTGCCTGGTCCCCTGGGTGCAGCGGCCCTGCAAACCAGTATGCCGGCTTTGGCACCAGTGTGGCCAGCTGGGAAGAGCTGGGAGGCTTTTCCTCCCCGAGCACTGACCCTTGGGACTGCCCAGCAGCTGGGACGGGGCTGCAGGCAGAAGCTGGGGCTGGGGGCAGCATGTGCCTGGCCTCCCCTGAGCCCCCAAAGCACCGCAGGACCCCACCACATCCCCCAGCCGTCGGGCTGCCTCGCCACGAGGCGCAGATGCTCCGGGGATTCCTCTGCAACACCAGATGGGTCCTGAGCATGTCCCCGTGCTGTGCACGGCAGCGTGTGGCTCCTCGTGGGCTGCCCAAACATCGCTTTGCAGCCAGGCACAGATTTGGCTGTAGGCAGAGCAGGGCTGCCCGAGGCACCGCACGCACCCCATGAGGGGCAGCCGCGATGCACAAAGGGCACCTCCCTGGCGGGGCAGCTCCAGTGCTGGGGGGGACTGGAGGATTTCCTCCCCTGCATCTCCTACGTGCCGATAAGCAGCCGGCGGGGGCCAGGCGGCGAAGCACCCTCCCTCCAGCACAGGCAGGATGGGGCC
Source organism: Heteronetta atricapilla (assembly GCA_011075105.1). NCBI lineage: Eukaryota > Metazoa > Chordata > Aves > Anseriformes > Anatidae > Heteronetta > Heteronetta atricapilla. The sequence goes on along the minus strand of CM021753.1, from coordinate 6,044,689 downwards.
CGCTGCCCACGCGCTCACCCAGAAGGTGCCGGCGGCTGCAGGCGGACGCTCCCGGCTCTTTTCACAGCGCAAGTGGAAAAGGGACATAATTAAAGGGCTGAGGACGCACAAAGCAGGCAGCCACGTGCTGCACTGAGCGCTGCCCTCTCCTCTCCAGGCAGCACGTCACGAGCGCCAGCGGGAACGCAGGAGAGCTGCTCCATGGGGAAGGATCCGGCCCTCCGAGGCAGCACGGAGCACAAGCAGCCCACAGGCAGGGCTGCGGGCCTGCTGGCAGCACACCGGAGCTGCTGCCCGGGGTGACAGGGACACCGCCGGTGCTGGCAGCCATCCCTGCTCCTCCTCCTGCAGGAGGCCCATCGAAGGGCCTCGAGCACAGGAGGGAGCTCTGCATCGCTGGGCACCAACCACAGGGTAGGATGCGGTTACCCAAGGGACAAAGCAGCCAGGTCACTGCAGCCGGGCTGAGCCAGGAGCACCCCAAATCACGGCATACAAAGCGCGGCTCTGCTTCTCCTCCCTTCCTCGTGACTTTCGCTATCTCCTCAGCCTCCAGCTCCTTGCCTGGGCAGCCTCACCCCGGCGCTGCCAACGCAGGGCGCTCCCCACTGCCCCAGGGAAACCCGCTGCCAAAGGGACCTGGCAAAGGGGAAGTGGAAGGGAGGCAGCCGCCAGGCCTGGTCCCACGGCGGAGGCTGCAGCTCTCGGTGGGCTGAGGAACCCGCCGCAGCTGCAGCCCCTGCCAGTCGCAACACGCCCGTGTGCAGCCGGCGTCCCGTCCCTCACGCGTTCCTTGCGACGCGCCCCGGACCGACCCGTCCCCTCCAGGCTCCGCTGCTCCGACCTGGCACACGTGCCTGGTGCGCACGTGGCAGCCAGGTCCTGCTGCAGGAGGACTCTGGTTCCTTCCCGGGAAGGGCAGGACGGTCTCAAGGACGGTCTCCTTGCATGGGAGCCGCTGTCCAACACCGCAGGCCAGGGACTGCCGATGCCAGGCACGGCCTGGAGGGAGCAGAGCGCCCAGAGCCAGGTGCAGCTGCTGGCCCAGGCACCTGCCGGCAGCCCTACCTGCTCTGGCTGGCAGCGAGGGGCTGGGGAGGGCCTGGGCAGAGCCGTGCGAGGGAGAGACCGGGACTGAGACCCCAGAGGAACACGGCTGGGGCTGCGCAGACCCGCACCAGGGATACTGTGAGCAGGAGATGGTGCTGGCCCAGCTGCGGGGCACGAGCCAGCCAAGCTCCCTCGTAGAGCTGGCTGAGAACAGCCGCTGCTCTTCCCTCAGGGCGAGCCGGAGGGAGAAACCCTCCGAGGGCGAGCGGTGGCTCCGTTCCTCCACACGAGGAGCAGCAGTTGGGCTGGCCCCAGCTGCACGCATCCATCCCCGCCTGGCAGCACTGCCCCGACTTGCCTTCGCTGCGCGGCGGGTCCCGCGGCAGGAGCAGGGAGCAGGAGGCGCAGCCCTGCCCGCCCTCCGCCACCACTGACTCACCGGAGAAAAATGGGGAGGAGGAGCGGGGGAGCTGGGGAGCCTGAGGGAAGGGGGCTGCGAGGTCCCGGAGGAGGAAGGGGAGGAAAGGAAAGGCTGCCTTCCCCTGCGGCACGGCGCCGGGGGGCTCGCGCACCCCAGCAGCACCGCAAGGGGCTGATGCTCTCGCAGGGCTCTCAGACCCCTTCCCACCCTGCAGGCACCGACCGGCGATGCCCAGGTGTGAGCACGGCTCAGGGACCACGTCTGGGGACCCTCTGCACCAAGGGGGCTGCAGAAACACGAACCAGCCTTGTTGCAGCGAGGATCCGCACAGGGTCTGCGCCGTGGGACACACCACGGGACCGGGCTCTCCCAAGGCAGGATGAGAGTGCAATAATATTTATGGTGGCTTTGGAGCCCCCGGCTGTCACGCAGCCCGTTATCTCCCAAGGGCTGCAGCCAGCCCCAGTCCTCTCTTCGGGGCTGGCGTTTCAGCCAGGAAAACATCTCCGCAAAGTAAATAAACACGACCCAGGCTCCGCTGCTGGCTCTGATCTCAAAGAAGATCCCATGCAGAGGCAGAAATAAAATTAATTTCAAATAGGAAAACAAACTCGGGTCTTTTTCTTCCTCTCGATTACAGCACGGAAAGCTACCACAAGTTCCCCAGGACTTGTACAAGTCAACGGGCCACGGCCAGGGCAGGCGGCACTGGGGACGGGGGTGAATCCCCAGCTGGAGGAGGGCTGCGGGTCTGTGGCTGCCTGAAGGGCAGGAGGGCACCGTGCTGCACCGTGGGGCTGCGCGGAGCTGGCTCAGTCCTGACCCCAGCCCCTCGTGAGCACACGGCTGGGGACGGCCACGTGGTGACCCAGCATGCTCGGCCTCATGACGGGCAATGTCTGCAGCTCCCAGCCGGGCGTTATTGCAGCTCCTCGGCGAGGGCTGGGCGCACAGCGAGCAGCCTCCGACGCATGCCTGCGGGGCCAAACATCCCCGTGCAGAGAGAAACTGGGACAAGTTGAGACACACAAGCACTGAGTCTCTTTGCTCTGGGTCACGCAACAAACAGAGGAGAGCTCAGCTCTCTCCCGGGCCACCCCAGCCCTCAGCTCCTGCTGCCTCCACGCGCTTCCCCAGCCCCGCAGCGCTGCCCGGGGCGATGCCGCAGGCAGCCCGGAGGTGCCGAGGGCAATGGGCAGCCCCGTGCCCACTCCCAGCCCGGCTCAGCTGTTCCAGCCCAGTGAACAGGGCCTCCATCCCCGTCCCCACCCCGCTTTGGCCCCTCCTGGGAAGCCACCAAACAGGTTTGAAGGTAAATAAGTACAGCTTCCCTGGCCAGCCACGAGCCGGATCCGGGTGGGAACGGCCCAGCTGCAGAGCGCAGCCGCAGCCGGCGAGGCAAGGGACAGGGGCAGAGCCCCACGCAGCCTCCAGAGCCACGCAGGAACCCCCTGGCTGGGGACCAGCCATCATCACCCGCTCCCCGTCCAGCAATCCACCCCGAGCTGTGCCAAAGTCCGCAACTTTATTAGTCCTGCTTCACCTTTCCTCTACCCCCCCTGCCCAATCCCACGGCGCTGCGCACGCCGTTCAACGCTGCCGCGCTCTGCCCCGGAGCTGGCTGCATCCCCACGGCGCGTGCCATCACGCCCGCTGTGCTTGCAGGTCCCGAAGGTGCTCTGTAAATGTCAGGCATGCCTGTCACAGCAGGTACCGCGCTCCACGCAGGAGCAGATCCAGGAAATGGATTAGAGACAAGACCTTGCAGGTTTTTCCATGCGCGAAACCCCTGCCCCGCAGCCTCATCCTCCCTCCTGCCCACACACGCGCCAGGCAGGGCTGGCAGGAGGCAGGACGGAGGAGCAGGCACCTCTCCACCTGGAGAAGGACACGGTGAAACAGGGCCAGCACGGAGCTGCCAGACAGGGCTGGGGCTGACCCTGAAATGATGGGGAAAAGAAAAAAATAAATTAAAAAAAAAAGGCCACGCAACAAAAGAGCAGGTCCCTCGCAGCTCTGCCCTCCTCTGCCAGGCGCTGCTGCAGATCCGCTCCCCGGGCAGGGAGCAGCAGGACGGCAGCACCACGGCCGCCCTCCGCCCACATCAACCCCGGCGTGGTGCCTGCCGGGGCGGACCCCGGCCCTTATCTGCACCCCTGCTGTTTGTGGAGCCAACCCGGTGTGGGTCTGGCTCAAACAGCGGCTGCAGAGCAGAAGGATGCCCTGAAACGCTCCCGGAGAGAGCCGGGGCTGCCAGCAGGCTCCACCAGCAGCCCCACAGCAAAGGGCAGGCACCCACAGCCTGAGCGCCCCACGGCTCACCCCTCACCCCCTCCTGACCACCCACGCACTCGCCCCAGTTCTGGTGCACACACAGAGTCTGGGCCAGGACCCCCCACGGCACCATCGCCATGACCAGGCTGCCAGCCCGAGGGCTCCCAGGGCTGCTCCGCTCCCAGCAGTGGGGCAGGGCCCAGCCAGAGGCTGGGAGCCCAGCGCCGGGGCTCCCCGGCAGCTCCAGCCCCAGCTGACACCGCTCACCGCCTTGCTCCCCCTGGGTGCAGCCTGGCCCAGCGCCACGTTCCTGCACCCTGACTCAGCAGGGCCCGGCGGGGCTGTCCTGATAAGGAGGAGATAAGAGGCTGTGGTCTCCATGGTGCTCAAGGACTGCCAGGGACCTTCCCCAGGCAGCTCCGCAGCAGATGGGGAGGGGAGGAGAGGCCGGGGATGCGCCCCAGAGACAGACGGGCCCCACTCTACCACGGGGACGGGGAAAAGGAGACAGCTTTTGGGATCCAGCCCCGTCGAACCAGGTCTGGGAGGCCGGGCTGAGGACAAGGTGTGCCATGACACCAGCAGCAGGGACCAGGTCGCGGGCAGCCACCCGTGGCCACCCTCCCCGCTCGCCCTCCCTCGCTGGCCCCGTCCCATGGCTCCTGCCCTTCAAGATCAAACGGCAGCGGGCAGCCACGCCGCCCCGCAGCCGGGGTTGTGCTGCCAGTGCCGCAGCGGCGCCTGTCTGGGCCTGACCTGCCCCTGCAGCCGGCCCTGGGCACCGCAGGCGCTGCCACCGCCACACGGCCTCGTCGGCACCGGGTCCGGAGCTGCAGCGGGTGGAAGAAACAAAACCCTGGGGGAGGAAAGAGCAACAAGGAGGGGAGGAAAAACAAAGAGCCCAAGAACGGAAGGAGCAGGGAGGTTACACAGACATGGCCAGCGGGTCCAGGGAGGGAGCACTTGTAAATATTCTCCAAAAGCACACATCAGGCCAAGCAAAACCGTCGCGAACCTGAGCCCCAGCGGGAAGCGGTGCCCAGCCCCAGCTGCCCTCCGCGCCCCAGGAAAGGGGGAGGCAGCGATGGGGCCGGGCAGCCAGGGGGATGGAGAGGGGATCTGGGGGCTGCTGCTGGTCCAGCGATGTGCAATCGGCCTCAGCCCTGCAAATCTGGAAACCTGCAAGGGCAGGAGGAGCAGGGAGAGCGGCCGGCCCCATCCCCAGGGAGCCGGGTCCCCGCACCCTGCCCCCAGCTGGTGATCCCGCTGCGCCCTCCAAAACGCTGAAGCGACACAATGCAAATTCCTTCGCTTTGTGGCCACCGCGCCGTTGCCATGGAGCCGTGGCAGAGAACAAACAGAACTCGCCCCACGTTTTCTCAGCGCCTTCCACCCGGCGCCCTTCAGCCCTCCTCACCCGGCAAGCTCGGCGTGGCTGCGTCCATCGCAGGGCGAGATGTCCCCAGTGCGCTGCTGCCCACCTGCGCTCCCCAGGGAATGCCCAGCTCCCCGTCCTGCGAGGACACCTCCGGACGCCACAGGTCTCAGAGCAAGACATGGCATCAGCAAACGGGCCAGGCTGGCAGAAAGCTTCCTCCTGAAGAAGCTCAGGGCAAGAACATAGCTGGAGAGAAACTTCCAGAGAGAAAAAAGCCCCCGGTCCAGGGAAAGGATGCGGGGTGGGAGCACGAGAGGGCAGAGGGCTGTGCCAGGGGCTGCTCAGAGCCACGAGCCCCAGGGCATCCTCAGGGGGAGGTGCAGAGCCAGCACAGAGCAGGAGCCCGGCTCAGAGAACGGGCTGCACGGCCCTGCTTGGCCCTGCCCAGGTGCAGACCTCAGCAAGAGGAACCTTTTGGTGGAGAGGAGACCACAGCCGGGAGAGGCGCACGGCGGAGAGCCCGCGGGGCAGGAGGTGCTTGCTTTGCTTCTCCGTTGAAGTCTTTGGGAAAGGGATTTCCCAGCTGCCTCCTTGGGACTTGTTTGCTTTGCTTAATACCCATCTGACTTTAACAGATAATTGATGGTGTGGATAAATGAAGGCTTTGTTACAGATGTGACACACTCCCTGCACCCCTTGGTTACGAGGCTGAGGACTCCGAGCAGTGCGGTGAACGTTCCCAGAAACGCCCACTCTGCAAACCCCAACCCTCCCCTGTGCCCGAGGGATGGACTGAACCCGCAAAGCCCCTCGAGGGCAGCGCCTTCTGGCTCTGCGGGTCACCTTCAAGCCTCACCTGGGGAGTTTCACTCGGCTTTGTCACTCCCCACACCTGGCTGGGGTTCCAAATCCAGGCTGCGGAGTGTTTGCCTCGGGGACAGCTGGCACAGCTGCACCTGGCACCCTGCGGCCCGTAACGGCGGACGGAAGCAGGGGAGCCAAGGGCAGCAGGGATGGCAGGGCCGGGACATCCCTGCGGGGCTGGTGGCAGAGCCCCCGTGCTGGCTCTGAGTGGGGCAGGACCCGGCTGCTGCTGGGGATGTACAAGCCAAGCAGCCAAACCGCCCGGTTAACGCGGCCCTGGACCCACCAACCCCACCTGCACCAACCCCGGGGCTTTGCTACCACTCCCCATCTCACGCAGGGGACAAGGGGACAGCTAAACACAAGCAGGGCAGGGCAGCAGCTTCTGGATGAGGACAACAGTACTGCAAGAGACCTTTTGCTGCTCACCCTGTCCAGCGGATGAACCAGGGAGGGGGCACTGCAAGGGTCTGAGAACCCTATAAACACACCCAGCCCCCATAGGACCCTCCCCTCCCCTTTCCCCTGCCCCAGAGAAAAAAGCTGGCCCTCTCCCTGCCTCCTCTGGGCTTTTGAACTGCATGCATGGAGCTGGAGCAGAAAAAAGCGGTGGAAGCGGTGCCCCCGGCTGCATTGTGAGAGCCGAGCTCGGCCCCTGCCGCCCGGCCCCCGGCTCTCTCCCCCTCCCAGCCGAGCGGCTGAGGCAGCGCTGCGTGGGCAGGAGGGATGCACGGGGCTCCTGCAAGCGCTCCTCAACTCCAGCACCGCCCGGGCACAGCTGGGAAACCGAGGCAGGGAAAGGGAGAGGAGGCGGCTCAGGGCCGAGGGGGAACGTGACGCCGGCAGCCCCGGGTCCCCGCTCCAGCCACTGAGAAAAACAAGTTGGTAACTAACCAGCGGGCAATCGCTGTCCTGATAGCACAGGAAAGCCGCGGGCTGGCTGCTGGTGGAGTTTGCAGCAGCCCCTGTGCACGTCAGGAGCTTTTTCCCCAGCTCCTAAAGTAAGAGGGCCTGATCTTACCGCACCCCCAGTTCAGCAGGAGGAGGTTCCCAGTCCCCGGGGGCATCGTATCCCTTAGGGAAACGCAAAGCCACCAGCAACCTGCCCCAACACCGGGCTCAGCTCCTGCCCCAGACCTCCCGGCACGAGAGCAAGTAGAAACAACAAACTTCCCCTGCGAGGGGCCCAGAACCACCCCCCCCCGGGTTCCCCCCAGGCTCCTACCTGCCCTCTGCTTCCCGGCACGGCGCCAGGGCCAGGAGGAACCAGCCTTGATGCCCGTGGGGCTCCTCTTGCGGTGCGCGTTGCCCATCAGGCCGGTCTCGCCCTCCACCGCTGCCGGGCGGAGGATGCCGCGGCGCTACATGGTGGTGCCGAGGGGGCTCCGGGGGGGTCCCGTGGCGGAGAGCTCCTGGCCGCCCGCTCCCATCCCTGCAGCTGCGGGAGCCCGGTGCTCGCAGCCGGCTCTGCCGGAGCCAATGGCACAGGCAGAGAGAGGAGTGGCCTCCCGGGAGCGCCCAGTGGCTCCAGCGGCACCCTCCCAGCTCAGCTCCCCGGCGGGTGCTAAGGCTAGGACGGCAGGCACAGGGGGCTGCAGCCCCCCAATCCCCCCCCCCCGCTGTCAGAGTCCTGCCGGCTGCCTCTGCCATCAGCACAGCGCCCGCCTCCGTCCCTGCTCACGAGTCCGCGCTGTGACAATTCCTGCCTGTCCCTGAGTGCAGCTCAAAGCACCACGGGTGAGATGCGGAACAGCCCCTGGGGTGGGGGGGGTCACAGGACCCCAAACCCCAATTGGGATGTCCCCATGTGGACCTTCCCCAGAGGCCACGAGTGGGACCACGGAGCCCAAGGACGTGGGCTGGGTCCGGCTGCATCCCCAGGCTGGGGCGAGAGCCCCCCAGCTGCACAGGAGCTCCCCTGCGTGCTTCTGCCTCGCAGGGCAGGTCGCAGCTGGGAGAACCCCAAGGACCTCTGCTGCAGCACGGGACGCACCGCCACGGCGCCGTGCCCGGATCCCGCTCCCTCCCGGGGGGATCCCAGCCTCACGGCCTCTCTCCTGCCTCGTGACCCCGCTCCCGACGCACGCGGTTTTGCAAGCGGCTGGCAGGAGCGGCAGAGGTCTGTGCAAGGGCAGCTCAAAGCGGCACTGGTGCAACAGGCTCTGCACAGACAAGCCCAGGGAGGGCCGTTGTGAAACACAGGGGCCAGGCAAGCAGCTCGTCCTGCGCAGAGCACGGCTTTCCCTGCTCATTCTTAATTAGAAAATTAAACGCGGCGAGGGCAGGGAGGGGTCAGCTGGTCAGACGGTGGGCAATTCCTGCCGGGAATGTTTATGTTCCTTCGGTGATTCAGCAGAGGATCAGATAAATAGGAAGGACGGTTTTGTGGTAAAGGCACAGGACTGGGGGAGATGAAGGAAAAAAAAAAAAAGGCAGCCAGCAGCTCCTTCCTGACCTCCCGAGGTGATCTGCAGTAAGTGAACCTCTGGACCTCAGTCCCGCTCTCTGCGGTGGGACTAACGCTGCCCCCCTTTCCCATCGGTGGTTTTGCTGGGCGCAGGCAGGCTGAGAGGGGCAGGGACCCTCACACCCTGCAGACGGGGCCCAGCACCGCCGCCAGCCCCTGCAGCTGCTGCCCCAGCACGGCCCCTGCCCGCTCTGCCGTGGGAGAAGCGACGTGAACAGGGGATTCGGTGTGAAACCCTTCCCAGCAGCCGGGGCCGGCTTCCCGCAGCTGCTCTGCGCTGCCCAGGCCACGAACGAACCTCCCATCTCCCTGCGGCTGGGACTGCACCAGGATGTGGGCACAAGCGGGGGAGAGCCACAGGTCCCTGCCCAGGGACTCGGAGGCCGGTTTTCACGCCGGCTACAGGAGCCGGGTGGGCTGGGGTCATGGCAGGGCTGCGTGGTCCCTGCACCCCCAGTTCACATCCCAGGGTAGCTGCTTCAGAGCAGACGTGCCGGCCCCCTGCATGGCACGCTCCCCTCCCCACCATGACGCGGGGCTTCCTCTAAGCCTCACCAAGAGTTCTTCCAGTGAAGCGTTTTCGTTCCTCTCCCTGCAAGGAGAGGAGAGGCTGGAGCCGTGACGCTGCCCCAGATTCAGCGACACTTCTCCCTCTGCTCCAGCACTGCAGCCCCCCCAGCACCCAAGCCTCACAGACTGCCCCAGCAGCCAGCTGCTCTCAGCCTTCCTTCCAACGCACATTTCAATCATTGCTCCCAGAAACCCGCTGTGAAAGCAGGGCAGCGCACTGCACACCCGCAGCTCCCCCAGCACGGCGTTCCCTGCACACAGGGATGCGCTTGCCCGGCTACAAACCCAACTGCAAAGCAGCCAGAGGAAACAGGGACCGGGGGCAGGAGGCGTGCGGCCTCCAGCATGGAGGGCCCTGACTTCATTCATCAACAAAGACTCCACCAAGGGCAAGGGACGAGGTGGGTCAGGCAAGGAAGCTGACAGCGAGATACAGATCTTGTCAGCGCTGCGTGACTGCTTCGAGCACATCTGATCCCCACCAAGTCACGCGCTCCCTCTGCCCGGCTGGCAGCCGAGCACGGAGGGGCCGGGACCCCCCTGCGCCAGCACCAGGAAGGATTAGTGCCTCCACTGACCCCTTCACTGAGCAAACGCAGAGCGGGAGCCGAGCTGCCTGAATGAGAAAGGAATTCAGCCCTTGTTCCCTTAATGGGGAAGTAAAGCGCAGCGAGGCAAAGGTAACACAAAAAACCCACTTGAGATCCCCAATCATTAACAGAAATACATAACCAGGAGGGTTTCAAATTATTTCCTGCTCAGGCCGGAGCCGGGGCCATCAGCAGTGCGTGGCCTCGTGCTACGCTGCGGATGGCAGCTCTGACAAACGCCCACAGGAGTGGAAGGGGTTCGGCTCCTGGCTCTGCTCGAGGCTTTCATGCATTCGCTGCAGGGGACACAGGGACCAGCCCGAGCTCCAGGTCCTTTTGGCAGGTGAATGAGTTTTTGCTTCATCTTTGCCCAGCTCTTCACCTTCCGATGGCTTATGTTCCCACCGGTGCTGGAGACAAAGTCAATGATGATATTGTCTTATGAAATAAAACCTTCCTTCTAAAAGGAAACATGACTCCGGTGAAATAGTTTTATCGGAGCTTATGGAACGTTATTTGCAAGAGTAATTCTTGCAGTTGTCTCCAGGTGGAATAGCTGTGGTTGAAGACACACCTCTCTTTGTTCAGCAGAGCAGCTCGCGGTTTCCAGCCCAGGCCAGCCAGTGGATTCCTGTTGTTCAGATTTTCTGAAGTGTCACTCTCTGCCTTCTGCAGATTAACAAATTCATGACCGCGCGCGTGGGAACAGCCCCAGGCAGCGGGAGACGTGGGGGCCATGAGCAGGAATGCCCACACCTCCCCGCGGCCTCCTTCACTTCAGACAAGTTGCGAAGCTCGGGACTAAAATACAAACCCTGTGTTTACACCCAGCCGTGACGGCGCTGCCATACGGTAGCAGAGAGAGAGGAAATGGAGTGATGGGGCAGATTTCACACCTCAGAGCAGCAGGCAGAACCGCCACCCCAACACCCCGGGGCAGCCCCCGGCCACATGCTCCCTCCATCGCCCCACAGAGCCCCGCCGCAGGTCCTGGGGGTGCCGCTGCCTCGTGGCGGGCACACGGCAGCAATCTCGGGGCCTTCAACAAGCGCTCGCTCATGTTGGGAGGCAGCTGGGCACATCTAAGGCTTTTTGGCTTTTTTTTTTTTTTTTTAACATCGCGGTGACCCCAGCTGTCAGGAAGCCTGTTGCTACTGGACTGAGCTGGTATCAAATAAGAAGAGCCAACCCTAATTTAACACTTCTGGAACATCAATTCCTTTACTTCACCGGGGAGTTATGAACGATGTTGTGAAACCCACAGAGAGCAGTGGCCAAGACCTGGACTAAGCCCCGGCACACACTGCCGCTCAGCGACGTGCTCACGCCGCCTGCCGAAGCGCTGTCTGCGCAGGGCATGCTCGCTGTGCGGCGCTGCCGAGGGTTAAAAGGCTGGCGTGATCTGTGTGGGTTTGCAAGCATCGCTCACAGAGGAAAAGAAAAAGCTTTCAGCTTCCTTGCTCCCGACAGAGAAACCTCTCACAGGCAGCAGGGAAAAGTAGCCACATGTGGCAAACCAGAGCAGGCGGCACAGGCGAGCTGAGGACCCCGGGTTCTTGCATCACATTAGCTCATTTGTATCTCCCTGGGCCTCTGCTCCCTTCCCAACAAGTTAACACCACCCCTCGGCCTCCAGAAGTTACTGGGGAAATAAATACCCTATGAATTGTGAGGTGCTCTGACACCACGGGATCAGGAACCACACAAGTGCTGAAGACAGGCTGCGATGACGCTCTTCCCCAGGGCGCTCCTCCAGCCCCGCACACCTGCTGATGGGGGCAGCCTCAGCACTTCGCTCATTTCCCATCTTCCAGTTACCGACATGGGTTGGGGCGACAGGGTTTTCCCCACCATATGCAGAAAGGATGGGGGACAGGCAGCTGCAGGAGAGCCGACAGCCTCGGGGCACCGGGCTGGACCGAGCTGTCTGGGGGACGCCTGGCCCAGCAGGACGTGCACGGAGCGGCACAAACCGGGAGTGGGGCTGGGGCGGTCACAGCACGGTGGGGCACAGCGGTGGGGTAACACGTGAATTCACGGCAGGAACTGCCCGTGGCAGAGCCACCCCAGCTGCTCACACATGGCATGGGAAGGGAGCGCTGCAGCCGGCAGCATTCACTGGGGGAGAAACCCTTCCTGCCGCCCGGGATAAAGCTGCCCGTGCCCAGCGGCGTTCCCTGCAGAGGGGCGGCCTGCAGTTTGCCCTTACAGCTTCCAACATCCCTGCTCTCCCCAGCTCAGCTGTGTGAGAAGCCAGACATGGGATGTCCGATTAGGTGGACCACCAGTTTGACCCAAATGGAAACACTCTCCTTCTCCTGTTCCCAAGATCTCGGTGCTGAGCAATTCAGACCCAGCTGACAGCCAGGTGGCCACCAGGCAGAGGCAAGGCTGAGGAAAGAGCCCCGACCCACAGCTCCCTGGCGCGGCTTCGCCCTCCCAGTCAGACCCGTGCCTCAGCACCCACCACAACTTCAGCCTGCGTGAACGGAGGGCGACGGAGAGCCGCAGAGCTCGCCGACCTGACCCAAGCCACCCCTCAGCACCACGCAGATGCAGGGAGAAAGACGAGCACCGCGCCTGCAACCAGAGCCTACAATGACTCGCTTAAGCTCTCCTCTTCCCCGTCCCACAGCTCCCAGCTCGATATTTGGAAAACTTCCCGGGCCGGGCAGCACCTGCAGCCTCCAGGCAGGTCAGAGCTTCGCACAGCAGCCAGCGCTGCCCAGCTCCACATCCACGCCAGCCCCCGCAAACCACGCGGCACGGCGGGGCCATCGCTCCTTCATCTCCCTCCGCATGACGTGGCCCATCGCGAGAGGAGCCCTCAGCCGCTCGGGGAGCATTATCACCCCGTTTTAAGGATGGAAAACAGGGGAATGGGACTGATCCAAGGTCAGCAGGCAGCAAGCCCTCCACGCGGCCCCATCTCCTCGTTGTGCCGGGCGTTCAGCCCCCCGGTGCCTACCACTTCCCCGGTTTTATCCTGGGGACACGCAGCTGGGGCGGAGGTGGTTAACCAGGGTGGGGCTGCGGAGCCGCTGCCTGCTGGAGCCAGCCGGGGTGATTCAATCAGGCGCACGCTGCAATCACGGCACGTCAGCGCAGCTTCCCCGCTCCACACCTCCGAGCAGCTCCGCTGGAAACATGGCAGGGACGCGGCAGGCAGCTGCCAGCGGGGTCCTGCGGCCCCCGCACACACAAAAAACCCTCCCCGGACACCTAACGCACGGCCAACGCGGCGGTGACGGTGCCCTCGCAGCATGCAGCTCCGCGTTCACAGGGACAGCGCGACGAGGGGGCTGCAGGCCGCCTCCGAGAGGTCCCCAACAGACAGAAACTTCTTCTGGGTTTCACTTTTGGAGGATTAGCTAGCGAACATTAAAACTTAAGGGGAAAAAAAAAAAAAAAAAAAAGGATGACAGAGCTGGTGCGGGTGTTTCCGCGCTGCAAAGAGGAATATCACATGCTTTGGCACAGCTCATTTTTTCTGCTCAGGTTTCAGCGCCAGGCCCACAGCAGCAGTGTCTGCGCTCGGCATGCCAGGAGGAAGGTCCCGCCAGGCACACCGGCAGCATCACACCGACCTCCTGTGCAGAACCTCTGTCAGAGGCCCTTTTGCCTTTCCACAGCCCCTCCTTTCTTATCAAAGATCACTGCACTTCTCAAAGCGGCAAACGCCTGCACGCGGTCCTGAATGCGCAGGAATCAACTCCCCAGGGCGAATCGAGGAAGAAAGTTCCAGGCGACAGCACCCGGCTGCGTTTGGGTGCCGCAGAGGCAGCCGCTCCCTTGGCCAAGCGAGGCCCAGGAGGCGACACCACCGCCTGACGTGCCCTGCAGGGAGGGCAGTGGCATGACACAGCCAGGATCCCTCGCAGCTCGGGGAAGAGGCTGCGCACATCCTGGCGGTGATGCCTCCTGGGGCTGCTGCCACGCCGGGCTGCCTGCTACCGGAGGGCAATGGTGCTGAGCAGACAAGCACGGTCGGCACACCACCATGCACAGCTCCACCGAACACCCACGGGATGCCGGGCTGAGCCCGCGGCTCGCCGTAACACCACCCTGGGGTGTCCCTGAGAGGGCACCCGTGGCAGGTTCACCAGCACAGCCAGGAGGCAGGGACGCAGCTGGGTTACGGAGGACAGCACCCACAAACGGCCGGGTGGGGGCCATATCTAGGACAGGAAGGGCCACACCTGGAGCACGGCAAACACCCAGCTGAGGACGAGGAGGAGAAGGAGGTGGCTGGCGTCCCTCCAGGTTTCCCTCAGCCCCAGTGACCTTCTGACTCAGCGGAGAGCAAACCTACCCAGTGAACCGGCAACAGCCTCGGGGCAGGGGCGAGACCACGCCGGGACCTGCCGGATCTGGCCTGCTGCCGCGGCCACCGCTGCTGCAGCCCCCGTGGCCACGGCCACCACAGCCACCTCCCTTCAGCCACCACCATGGCGGGTGTCACAACCATTCATGGCCAACTGTGACCCCTCTTTGGCTTCTTCTGTGGCCACCAGTGCTGGCCCTCCTCGGTCACCTCCTTGGTCACCACCTCAATCCCTCCTCAGCCACTGCTGTACCCGCTCCTAGGTCCCCTCCACAGCCACCAGCAGGAGCCCTCCTCAGCCACCACCCTGACCTCTCCAGGGCCACCACCTTGGCCACCACCTCAACCCCTCCTTGGCCACTTTTGTGGTCACTTCCAGAGACCACAGCCATCATCCTGACCCTTCCCCAGCCACCACCCCAACCTCTCCACGGCCACCCCTTCAGCCACCACCCTGACCCCTCCTAACCCACTGCTGCACCCCCTTCTCACCCCCTTCCACTGCCACCACCTCAAACCCTCCTTGCCCACCTCCCTGGCCACCACAGCCACCACTCTGACCTTTCCTCAGCCGCCTCCCCAACCCCTCCAGGGCCACTTCCACAGCCCGGACCTTGTACCCTCCGCGGCCACCTCCCCAGCCTCTTGCAAAGCCACTGCTGCACCCAGTCCTCAGCCACCTCCACGGCCACCAGGGCCAGCACCCCGACCCCCCTGGGGGCTGGCACCCCGACCCCCCTGGGGGCCACCCCTGCTGTCACCTTGACCCCTCCTTGGCCATCACCTTGACCTCCTCCTCCTCCTCTTCCTCCTTCGCCACCACCACCGTCGCCGCCAGCAGCCCAAGCTCCCCCCGCGCCCCTCACCTGCCCCTTGCTGCTGTTGCTGCTGGGGGCTCCCAGGCGGGGGGCTGCCACCCCTGCGCCTCCTCTTCCTGCCCCGCAGCCAGCTGAAGGCCCTCCGCAGCGAGCCCGCCTTGCCGCCCTTCTTCTGCCGGGGGGCCGCCGCCACCGCCGCGGGGCCCCCGGGCTCGGCTTCGCCGCCCACCGCAGGTGCAGCCGGGGCGGACATGGCCGCGGCGGGCAAGGCCCAGCGCCGCCCGCTGCCCATAGGGGCCGGGCCCAGCCCCGGCTCCCCCGGCTCGGCCCCGGCTCCGGCTCCGAGCTCCCGCCGAGCGGGAGGCGCCGACGGAAAGTTTCTGCGGGGCCTGGGTGGAGCCTGCGGCCTCGCCGGCCTGCGGGAGGCCCGGCCCGGCCCGGCCTCCGGCCCGCCCCCGGCTCCGCCCGCCCCGCAGGTGGGGGACCCGAGGCCCGGAGCCACCTGCGGGGCGATCGGGGCCGGGGCCGGGGGCTCCACCTCGGGCCCCGAACGGGCGGAGGCCGGCCCCGAGGTGGAGCCCCCTGCCCCTCTCATGAGGGGGGCGCACACCGGGGGTCGTGTCTGCGTGTGTCCCCCGCCTCAGCACCGTCCCCGAGCAGACCCCACACAACGCTGCCCCAAATGATAGAAGACCCCCCACACACACCAAAAAAAAAATTATCAGGGGTTCGGGGGTTATTTGTTTCCCCGCACGGCAGGGAGCTGGCACACTCCGCAGGAGCACCGGTGGATCTATGACAAGCATTTTCTCCGCTCGCACACGGAGCACAACCACTGTGGTGGGCTAAAAGGGGATGGCAGGGCACGTCGGAGCCACCGTGCACCCCATATTGGTAGCAGCACCCCACGGGAAAGGTTTCTGCACACTCTGGGTTCGGGTTCCCCGTGAGGATGCGCTTCCTAATGGGAGAGGCTGCGATGTTGCATTTAAAATGCATCCTTCCCGGAGGCTCGCGCTCGGCCTGGCTGTGTGCCCAGGGGAGTTTGCCAATGTCTGGAAATGACTAGAAGAATTTACAAAACAAGAAGCCTGGCCCTCCCGTGGGCTTCCCTGCACGCCCCCGGCCAGTGCAGCCGGTGGGATCCAGGGGTTGGCACCACGGCTCCTGCGGTCTCACAGATCCCACTGTCCTGCTGCCGTTCAGCATTAACAACGCCAGAGCATGGAGATGTGGGGCCCTCCCCAAAAAGATCACGTCTCTCTCCTCTGTCCCCTCCTCAGATTCAGCAGAACCAGTTTTAAAAATATTTTTGCACGCAGTTATAGGGCATTATCTAAATAAGAGAGCAAGGATCAGTCACTCTCCTGGGGTAGCATCTAACTGGAGTTCAGCTCCCATGGGAGCGATGCAGAGGACAGGAGGGGACAGCAGCTCAAAGCCCTGCCTGGCCCCACGTAGGAGGCATCCCCAGCAGCACCCAGTGGTGCCACCAGCCACAGCACCGCATGCTCCAGCCCCTGGGCAGTCCCCAGAGCTCTGCCACTCACATATGGACGTCCCGGGCTTGGTGCAGTTGGGTTCCCTTGGCCCTTTCCCTGCCCACGTTCCCTTTGGCTGGAGGCAGTGGGACGGATCCGAGCTTGGGGCCAGGCACCTGCTGGCTCCACAGGCACAGCCTCGTGACTCATTAACGCCTGTGGTGCCTGCGGGCAGTGGGGACAAGGTCCTTGCCCAGCCGCCCACCCTGCTGAGCCCCAGCGGTGCTGTCTCCCAACCCAATGCACCCCCAGAGGCAGAGCTGCTGCTGGAACCCCCCCACAAAGGACAGAAGCCGGAGCCACTTCTCCCAGCACTGGCCCCAGGAAATGGAAAAACCCAGTGCCGAGCCCTTTCTGCAGCAGTGCCCCCGTTAGTGATCGCCAGGACACAGAGGCCGTTTGTTGCGGTGCTTAAAATTAGCTCTGCACTTGCTGCATTAAAACGTGTTTTATAAAAGTCGGGGGAGTGAAAGGGGACAGCGCTTTGCTCTGGTGTGCGGCACGCAGTGAGGGAAAGGGTGAGGGGTAAGCAGCAGTGTGCATCCCACCCGGCCTGGTCCCTGCTTCTCTGTGCACCCCAGGGTGCTGTGTGGGTGCTGTGGGTGTTATCTGCCCATCAGTGCCCCGTGGGCCGGCAGTGAGTGGTGCACGGGGCAGGGCCGTCACCAAACCAGGCTTCATCACCGCTGTGTCAAAGGTGCCTCAGGCCTGACCCCTCCATGTCAGCCCTTCCAGTGCCCATCGCATGCAGGGCCGCTCGGGGAACCCTGCAGCTGCCGGGGGTGCTTGTGGGGGGCTGAGCCTGCACACTGAGCCGGGCACCTGCACGCACATGGACATGTACACACGCACACACACACACAGCCATGTGCACACCCATAAACACACACACACACACACCGTGGGCATGGCCGGAGCGTGGCCGCCATGCGGGGGACGATCCCATCGCGGGGGTGGCTGCTGCAGGAGCGCTGCCGGGACAAACAGCCTTGACACAAATGTTTAAAGCCGGTATCTGGGTTGTACAAAGGGAGATAAAGCAGAAGCAGCACAGTTTGGGGCAGGCACTGCTGGGGGCTGTGGCACTGAGTCCCTGAAAGGGACAGAGCCCTTGTCCCCGCTGCGCTCTCTGGCCAGGCCAGCGTCTTCTTGGCAGCGGCGGTGGCAGTAGTGGCACTTTCCTGGTTCCCCCTTGCTGCGGGCAGAGTGCCCCCGGCACCCAGATAAGTGGAGCCGCCGGCGCCTGCAGCCTGGGGCAGGGTCCAGCCCCACTCCCGTGCAGCCGCCAAGGTCCCTGCTGGAGCCGTGGGCGGGCGGCGCCGTTGGGCTCCCCCTTTCATCTCTGCTCGGGTCTGTGCCCACACTGCCCTCTTCCTCTTCCTCCTCCTCCTCCTCCTCCACCTCCATCCCGCCGGTGACCTTGCCTCGCTCTCACACGGACCCTGAGCATCCTTATCTGGGAGTTTTGAGACAGTCCATTCGGAGCGGGGCAAGCCCCAGGCACTGGGTCCTGGGACATGACCGCAGTGCTTGCTCCATGCTGGCTCCCACGGCAATGTCCCCACAGCTGCCCGGCATCTCAGCTCTCAGCAGATAAACTGAGGCAGGAGGTGAGGGCAGGGGCCGGAGCGGGTGCAGGGTGCAGCCGCCCTCCCCACCCAGGATCCTTCCCTGGAAGCTCTGGTGATGAATCACGCTTTTACCCCTGAGGCCAGCCTGCAGCTCCCGCACACGGGGCCGGATCCAGCGCTGCTCATGGGGCCGCAGCCAGACCCCCACAGCCTCAGCACACAGCCCGGGGTGCTGAGCCCCACACCGGGCCCTTGTTAGCCACGTGTGGGGACACAGGGCTGCCAGCAGCCCTCAGAGTCACTGGGGTTCGGGCAGGCTGGATGCCCTGCGGTGCTGCATGTGCCAACGGAGCCACAGGAGCTGCCAAGGCCACGAAGCCTCCCTGGTTCCCCAAGCCTGTCCCCGAGGTTTGTGGGGGACATCTCTGGGACAGAGCCCTGCCCTCGGAGCCCAGGATCCGTCCCTGCCCTTGGGCCAGCAGCACCAGCAGCAGGGGCATGAAGGGCAGGCGCCGCGATGCCAAGCACCGTTCTCTCCCAGCTGCCTTCAGCCCTTGCCTGGCCAGTGCCAGGACGCTGCGGGAGGCGGAGGAGCGGCCAGAGACGCCGTGGTTTATCCTGTTCTAACAGCTGGAACATTTCCCCTCCCAGATACGCTCCTGCCTTCGCTCTCCCTCCTGTTTGCTGGAGCAAAGTCCAGAGCGGCTCGCGCACGAGGGCGTCGCACCCTGTGGGACACGGAGCTGCGGCGGGTCTGACACCCGAGCCGGCCGTTGCCTGGTTATATCCACAAAACAGCCGGGGCTCTCCTCTTACCGGGAACAGCTGAGCCCCTGCAGCCCCCCGGCCGTCCCCTGGCAGGTGCCCAGGCACGCTGGCCGGCTCGCAGCGGCGCTGCCGTCCTCCCCTCATCCCCTACAAGGGATTGCTGTACCCAGCCTGCCTGACCCGCAGGTTTCTCCCCTTGACAATCGCAGATACAGATGTATATTTATATGCACAACTTGTCCGAATTAACAGCATTCCTCTCCTAATGAGTCAAAAGTCTCAGCACGAAGAGAGGCGCTTCATGGAAAAAAAAGAGAGAGCGGGGAGAAAAAAAAGGTGGGTTGTGCTGAAAAAAGCAACAGGGCTGAAAAAAGCCAAACACCCAAATCTTCCCTTTCCTTTTAAAGCTCTGCTCCCCTGCACGCGTGTGCCAGCAGGCCCGGGAGATGGACAAGAGCAGTTATTTTAAACCCGGCGGCGAGCAAGGTGACGGAGGTGGTGACGCGGGGACAGGGACAGGGTGGCATTTTGCGATGTTGCAAGCTGCGGTACGCGTTGCTGGGCGATTTCGGGGCACGTAAGCTGGCGACTTCCTGAGCTGCGAGTGCCGACTTCCTGAGCGGGCACTACCAGGGCGGAGGTAGGCTGTATTTCGCTTTGATACATTAATTAACTTTGCTTTAATCAGTTGCTTCTGCCATTCACCTCCTCCAGCCCCACACTAGGGGTGGCCGGGCCAAGTGCCCACTGGCCACGCTGTCCCCCTAGGCCACTGCACACACGCCGATGTGGCAATGTATCTAAAATATGCCTTACATATAACTACATGCTAATAATAGTACCCCAGAGGGTGGGTTTGGGGTCCTGTGGGGAGGGCAGATGGGTGGGCAAGAGTGGAAAGCAGAGCCCCAAGTGGCGAGGGCAGCGGCGAGGGCAGCGGCAGCGCCTGGGAGCACGGCCACGGTCCCCAGCCCCAGGCTGGAGAGCAGGAAGGAGGGCACGGGCAGGAAACTGGGGGCTGTGCTCTGCAGGCCCTGGGACAACAGAGCCTGTGAGGTGCCGGTATTTAATATACTCATGTGCTTCAATAAATAACAATAAATAACAAGTGCAGTGAGGCGCTGTGCTGCCAGCACCCCACCGAGCCCCCGGTCTGTGCACAGGATAAGGCCGCACTGATTCATGGCCACGTGCTGCATCCTCCGCCGTGCCCCTTCCCGCTGCCCCCACTGCACACACACCCCTGCAGTCCCAGGGAGACCCCCCCTGCCCAGGGACCCCCACGTCCCCCTCGCATGGGGCTGGCAGGGATGCTCTGGGGATGTGGGGCTGCAGCCAGCCCTGCGGCTGCTGCTGCCAGGGATGCAGGCATGGCCCTCCCCGCCGCCCTCCTCCTCCTCCTCCTCCTCCTCCTCCTCCTCCTCCTCCTCCTCCTTCTCCTCCTCCTCCCAGGGCGGAGGGCGGCAGCACCCGCAGCTGGCGCTGCAGCCGGGTGAAGCGGCTGCCGGGGGAGTCTGATTTCCAGCCCTGTGTATTAATAACCCCCACCCGCCCCATGCTAAGCCCATGTGCAGCACAGCGCCGGGGGCACCGGGCTCCTGGAGAGCAAGGTACGAGCTGGGGAGGTATGGGGGGGAGAGGGGCTCGGGGGGGGGCGTGGGGCAGGGCAGGGCGCCGTGAGACCCCGGGGTGCTGGGCTTGAAGGGGGGTGCCGAGGCTCAGCCCCCCCAGGGAGCATCGCAGGCACCCAGAAAGGGGACGAGGGGGTGGCAGGGGGAGTATGCCCCAGAGGCACAGCACGGAGTTGGTAAGTTTGAAAAATAAACGCTGGCAGACGAGGTGGGCACGTTAAGCACTGCGCAGCCCCCTCCCCACCTCTCCCCATGCTCCCCAGCCCCAGCGGTCAGGCCGCTGGGTCCGAGGCTGCGATGTGTCATCGCTGCAGAAAACTGCCTTATTAGGAGAGAAAGTACCGGTGAAAATCTGTTCTTTCCTTAAAGCCGTTGCAGCGAGCTGAGGCCGCTCGGTGCCAGCCCGCGCTCATTCCTTTGGGGATGACGAGATATGAGCTCAGCCCGCGGGGCCAGGAGGTGAGAGCATCTCCCCGCTGCCCCCGTGGCAGAAAAAGCCCCTCGCCAGACCCAGGACCGTGCTCAGCTCCTGCCTCAAATAGTACCCAGGCAAACGTGAGCTGGGAGCATTTTGTCGTGGCAGTGGCAGGTGCCCGCCGGGGATAATGCCCGGCTCGGATGACACTGCAAAGCCAGCGCCGGGGCTGCCGCGGGCCCGGTGCCGTGCTCTGCTCCAGCCTCAGCCAGCGCGGAGCCCGCCTGCGCTTTAGCAGCGCATTCCCGTGCCATGAGGTTATGCCACAGAGCTGGAATCCGGGCACGTTTTTTGGGAGTGCCTCACCGGCCGTGCCGTGAGAGCCACCGGCCACCCCGCTGCCATCATGCCGGTGCCGGCGGTGCTGCTGGGGTGACCCACGCGGTTTGTTCCCCATTGTGGAGACAGGAGAAGTGCTGCTGGGTTTTGAAGCACTCGCTCTTCCTCTGTCCCAGTCATTCGCTTTGGGATGGTTTTGCTCCTTTGTTTTGGCTCACATTGAAGCAAACGGCTTGGGTCAAAGTTGTCCTCGGGCCACGCAAGCAGCACCGCTGCCCGGTCTGCACAGGGAGGGGAGGGACCTGTGGCAGTCACCGTGCCAGCTGACGTCTCCTCTCCTTTGCAGGGACCTGATGGCAGAGCCAGAGCCCCCTCCAGAACCGTGGCTGGATGAAGCAGGAGTAGCCCCGGCCCCGCAGGGAGAGGCTGCGGGCACTCCTCCGCACCCGGAGGCTCCACACAGCCCCTCAGAGCCAGCGCTGGGTGCGGGGGCTGCTCCTGCACGCGTGGGCAGCCCGGGCGCCTGCCGGGAGCTGCAGGTGGGCGTCGGGGACGCTGCCTTGAACCTCAGCATGCCAGGGCCACTGCTGGGTGAGCACGCAGCCGGGGCAGGAGCCCTGCTGGATGCGGATGGGGCAGGAATCCCACTGGATGCAGAAGCAGATGGAGCAGGAATCCCACTGGATGTGGATGGAGCAGGGATTCCGTTAGCTGTGGAAGCAGATGAAGTAGGGATCCTGCTGGACATGGATGCCAGTGGGACAGGGATCCCTCTGGGTGTGGATGGGGCAGGAATCCCACTGGATGCGGAAGCAGATGGAATAGGGATCCCGCTGGGTGTGGATGCAGCAGGAATCCCTTTAGCTGTGGAAGCAGATGGAGCAGGGATCCTGCTGGACATGGATGCCAGTGGAACAGGGTTCCTCCTGGATGCGGATGGAGCAGGACTCCTGCTGGATGTGGACACAGACGGGGCAGGGATCCCGCTGTACATGGACACAGATGGGGCAGGGATCCCACCAGAGGTGGACGCAGAGGGGGCAGGGATCCCGCTGGACATGGATGCAGAGGGTGCAGGCACCCCGTTGGACACGGAGGGCACGGAGTGTCGGTGCCTCACCCTTGAAGAGCTGGGAGACTACTTCCAGGAGTGCATCGAAGCTGTGGAGCAGCTGGAGAAAGAGCGTGACAGCCTGATCGAGGAGCTGGCACAGCTGCGGGAGCCGGCGCTGCAGGAGATCCGCCATGCCCACGAGGAGATCCAGGCCGCCTGCCGGCTGCTGGCCAAGGTGGAACTGGAGAGAGACAACCTGAAGGATGAGATCCGGCAGATCAAGCAGAAGCTCTTCAAGGTGACGAAGGAGTGCGTGGCCTGCCAGTACCAGCTGGAGAGCCGGCGCCACGACCTCTCCCAGCATGCTGCCTACCGCGGCGAGCTGGAGACCCAGGCTGGGCAGCTCTCCGGTGAGCTGTCCCGCCTGAAGGAGACCTGCGAGAAGGAGAAGGAGGTGCTGAGGCAGAGGCTGGAGGCTCCACCGCGTCGGGAGGACAACCAGTACCTGCAGGAGAGCCGCCGGCTCTCCATGGAGTTCGAGAGCTTCGTGGCGCAGAGCCGCCGGGGGCTGGAGGAGCACTATGAGCCCCAGCTGCTGCGGCTGCTGGAGCGGCGCGAGGCCGGGGCCAAGGCGCTGCAGGCGCTGCAGGGGGAGATGCAGGGGATGAAGGAGGCCCTGCGGCCCTTGCAGGGGGAGGTCAGCCGGCTGCGGCTGCAGAACAGGAGCCTGGAGGAGCAGATTGTCCTCGTCAAGCAGAAGCGCGATGAAGAGGTCGGGCAGTACCGGGTAGGCGTCCTCAGCAGCGTGTTCAGGTTTGGGAGTCGCTGTCTGGGGGCACCAAAGACTGGGATGTCAAAGGGCTGGTTAGTAGGGATGAGGGGGGAGTGGGGTGGATAAGGAGAGCAGCGAGGTGAAATATCTCCGGTGGGTTTCAAGTCAGATGTGTCCCCCTCCTTGACATTTTTCTCCCTGAGGATTTACTTCCTGCCCCTGAAGAAGCCCCAGAGTCTAAAATTCGGTGACTCAGCAGCACTGTGCCTTGCTTGGTCTGGATGCTCAGCATGAAAAGACCATTACATAGGCATGAGCAAACATTCTGGGATTGGGGAAGACCTCCAGGGCAGTTCCACACATGGGTCATCAGGTTGCTGCTCCAGGTAAAGCCGTGTCAGCCCAGAAACGCGCAGACACATCCAGAAACCCCAGGGGACAGAAAGCAGGTGCAGGTACAGCACCAGCACCAGAAGCACACCGCAGCTCAGCATTTGATGAGAGCTGCTTGTGGGTGCTAGAAAAGAGACATGGGGCCGTGCCAGGCATCCCCCGCATCACCTCGTGCAGAGAGAAAATGCAATTCAATATCCACAAGAGCACATTTGGCAAGGCGGCTCTGCCACCCGATGCACTGCCAACATTCCCGGCCACCACCACTGCCCAGAGCCGGCGTCCCCATGGGTCGGGGCTGCCCAGGGCTGTGGTTGCAGCACAAGGACCTCCAGGGTCCCACCTTGCTTGGCAGCTGGGACCTCGGGGAGCCCCTGGGGTGCCTCCATGTTTTTTTTTTTTTTGTTTTGTTTTGTTTTTTTTTTTTCCCAGTCCTGTGTTTATCTTCTCAAGGGTTTTAGATTTATACAGCACTGACAGCTTTTCAAATGCACACCTAGCAGTGTAAGGGACAAATCCAGCCAGCAGGGAAGCCAAAGCACACACTGCATTCCAGCCCTGGCTCCCACCTTCATAGGAAAGCAAAGCTTTTCTGCAGAGGCTTCTTAACACCATGGCTGGCAGCTGCTGGCCTGGCTGCCCCTGCCTGGAGCACAGCACAGACGGGCAGAGCCCCGTGGGGTGCGCGGCTGCTCCCCCATAACTCGGTCTTGGCTTCTTCACCCCCCAGGAGCAAGTGGAGGAGCTGGAGGACAGGCTGAAGGAGCTGAAGAACAGCGTCCAGCTCCAGCAGCGCAAGAACCAGGAGCTGGAGGAGCTGCGGAGCAGCCTGCACCAGGAGCTGTCCATTTACAAGTCAGTCTGTCAGTCTGTCCGTCCCGAGGCGGCCGGGGAGGGCTGGCAGCGGGCGAGCCTTGCGCTCCTCGCCCCGCACGCGCGGAAGGCACAGGCTGCGGCCATGGAAACTCCGACCCTTTGCCATGTAGCAATGTCATGGAAAGTTCTGTGCAAAATAGAAGCAGGGGCTGCCTTCCAAGAGGCAGGCGCGGCAACTTAAAAATATTTCCCTAGGAACACATGGAAGGGAGCGGAGTTCTCGGTTTGGGAATGTTGCTGCAGATGCTCTTCAACAGAGAGAATCACCTCCTGCCTATGAACCTACACGGCTGCTTTCATTCCAGACTCCTTTACCATAAAGGATGTTTTAAAGCTCCAGAAAATGTCCCTCAGTTTGGGGACTATTTTACTTACCAGACTTTGCATTGTTGTGTGTTACTCCAGTCTCAGCTGTACACATCCTTAAGCATTTTCTGGAGCTTTACTACCGCTGTAGGATTACTTTTTCCCCTTCCCCACGTGCCATGGGAGGGCATTCCCCACCACCAGCAGCTGCAGTTCTCTTTTACCCATGGAAGACTGCAGCATGATAAGCCAGGGCAAGGCAATCTTCCTGTTTCAGCCTGTCATATCAGCAGTCATTGCAAGATTTATTAACGAGGTAACCACATTTACAACTCTGAACAGATCCCAGCAACCCCACGTCTCTGCTGCGTGGGGTCTGTCTGAATCACAGGCTGCAGATGCCAACATCCAAGCTCGGGTGCAGCTGCAGTCTCTTAGTGCCTGGGGATCTGCAAATTGCCATCACTGGAAGCGACAGGGCCATGAGTTTCTTACATGTCAGGACACTTCAAGTTCCACATTTGAACTGGGGACCTGAGTTACGTAGCTCGTGTGACTGCCAAGGGCTCTGGTGGGGATGGCCTGGTCTGCACGGCCACAGCACCATGCACTGAGCCAGTTTTAGTGTCAGCCGATTGCTTTTCTTCCACATGGTGAAATGGAAGACTTTTCAGTAGTCTGTCCCTGTTGCCCGTTTTCTCCAGCCAGAACAGCTTACACATTTCATATATTCCAAACCCTAAATTCACTTTCTACCCACACAGGGGCTGCTTAGAAATCTACGGACACCTTTGCAAAAAAGAAGAAAAAGCAGACGAAGACTGCTAGAAACGACACTCGTCCTCTTTACAGCAGAAGCAGAGGACAGAGGCAGCTGCAGGGGACGTTTCCTTTCACCGCTTATCTTGCCTGATGTACAGCGGCTGCCTGAAGTCAGGAATGCCAGAGTGCTGCTGATCTTCCATTAAAACTGCTTTTCCACAGAGGAGCAGAGAAAAT
The DNA here is from genome assembly GCA_011075105.1 of Heteronetta atricapilla. Lineage (NCBI taxonomy): Eukaryota > Metazoa > Chordata > Aves > Anseriformes > Anatidae > Heteronetta > Heteronetta atricapilla. Next base: position 6,019,268 of record CM021753.1, on the reverse strand, counting down.
TATACTTGCACTGAAAAATGGACATGTATGACAAATAACAATGTATGTTTTGCTGTGTTTGGAAAATATATCTTGTCTTGTTCCATAGATGGATTGTAAGCCTGCACAGAAGGTGTTTGGGAAGGCGCTGTTGGGGTTGGTTTTTGAAGTTTACATACAGGTGAAGCTTTATCCTTTTAACAGGACTCTTTTGTAACTCAAGTGCTGTCTGCTGTATTGTGACATGCTCCAACGTGGGCCACAGAAACTGAAGCTTGTGGATAAAAGGTTTCCACTTTATATAAAGTCTCACACTGAAAAGAAAGCTCAGTTTAAGGCGCTTTTGATTTCTCAAAGTTGTGTCTCAAAGAAAAATAAGCTTGTGTCAAACCGTGGTGCGTGTAAGGTGTCCAACTATTCATGCTGCAGACTACATAAAAAAAAAAAAATCATTCTTGTGTCAGGGCTAAAGGCAGACCCAATATTCAGACAGCAGCACACCTTGGGTGCAAGGCACACTCCCTCCCGTGTTCCTGACTGCTTGGAGCTATTAAGTGCTTATTTTACACAGCAGGCAGCAGAAACAAGAGGAGGTGGCACTGACGCAGCATGCATTATAAATGTGAGGACCAATCATACCAGCACCTACCCTCTCACAGGACACATACAGGTAGAGATTACACCCTTGCTTTATGCTTGCTTTCTCTGCTTTCTGAAGGAAATAGTTTACTCTCAAGAACACAGTCAATGCAGAAGGAAACCACAAAATCACACAGCAATGCAGCATTTATGTAGAAAAAATTTATTCCATCTGAAGCACTTACACGCAGTTAGTCATGAAGAACATGGATAGTAACAGGTTGCTGGTGGAACAGGACACCCTAGTGGAAGATGTGCAGGATCGAGTGGTCAAGGACTAAACTCCTAAAAAAAGGTAGTTCATCCACATTTCATTTGTAATTTGCTTTACATGTACCAGCTACCAATGCTGTTTTAGATTACTGGGCATGCCATCTGTGGGACATCAGCTGGTAAAAACATACACCTTTACAACTTGGTGGCCCCAAGTTTTTAAAACCATTTCACAGAAAGGAAAGAAATATGTGAAAACACAGCTCAAGAAACACACAATAGAGCAAGATACATGGAAGGTGAACAATGCTCTGCAGGAACAGCTAATGTATCCAAACTGCTGTCACCCAGCAGATGGGAGAAAAGGGATAGGACCAAAGGAAGGAATGAAAAAACCCAGAATTACCAGTAGAGAAAAAAATATAGAAAGAGATAATTTCAGTTCAAGTCAGAATCTGCTAGTCTTCTTTTTTGTATCTGCAGAGGCAGAAAAAGCCACACAGGTACAGATTAACTAGAGGAATCACAAGACTTCTGAGCTGTACTGAACAGGGCAAGACCTTCCACACTCCATTTCTGAACTGCCAGTGGATTAGTACTTGTATAATCTCCATTGGCTTAAGCATATTCTGGCAGCTCTACTGATTTAACTTTTGTTTAACTTAGGCAAAAGCCCATAGCCGTAGCAAGCTAAAGACAAAATAAGGAGGAAAAAAAGTTTGCTCTGTATGAGGAAAGCAGCTAAAACAGGACAGCCAGCTCTATACACAAGAGGTTGCTGTAGGAAATATGACCAAGGAGCTACAGTGCGGAACCAGCTGAGTGGGCTAAGCCCTCTTCTTAGGGAGTACTCACTGTCTGGGATAAAAAGCAGTTGATGGTATCTACAGAAGGATGGCTGAACACAAAGTCTACGTGTGTCTCAAAACCAGTGTTAAGTCAGTATCAGGTTGAGAAGGAAGAGAAGGAAAAAGACTAAAAACAGGAAGAGTTATCATCTAGGATCCTTGACCTTCTGGATCCACACTTCCTTCAGGATCTTCATCATTGTAGATATTTTCTGCCTGCAAGACAAAAGTGGAGGAATTGTCAAAGCACTTCCCACCTCATTTAACAGGATTCCATCTGCTAGAACATTTCCAAAAGTTCTGGCAGTTTTTTTATCTGCACATGTGAGTTACCTATCCCTGATCCCTCAAGGCTACTTAACATAAAAGTTGCAACACAGATTTCTTTCTGGAAATAACAGTGTCTTCAAAACATTTGAGAAGTACTCTAATTTACTGTAGCTTGTGGGAATCTGACTTCTTTCAAGTAGAGACCACTGCAGGGCTTACTTCAATTAAGACTACTGTGCATATGTTTAATAGATCCTTTACTTTGCAGCAGCACCTTCCAGGAGAACTAAAGAGAATGCTCCAAGGACAACGCCTCTGTGAACCAGTCTATAAATAAACCAAAATTAGAAGAATGGTCTTTCGAAAGGTTATTCGAACCGCACAAGATTCTCCAAAACTTTCAACAACTGGTAATTTAAACAAGCAAGCTTTTTCTGTTCACCACTACCTCTCTCCATCCACAGGGGGATATTTATATGATCTGCAATCATCTCATTTGTTACAACAGTAACTAACAGAAACCTCAATTTCACTTTTTTTTTTTTTAAAAGCACACTGTTTTAATTCAGACACAAAAGGAAAAAAATTACCTCTACACCAGTACTCTTTTTTTTTTTTCCATTTTAAATAGAGGAAAAAAAAAAAAAAAGTTTCTCAGTATTTATAAACCCTTGTTTCTACCAAATCTAAAATGGATTTCGCAGCCCATTTGAGACTTAGGCAGCTCTACAAAGCAAGTCATTCTGAGAGCTGTAAATAAAACAGGAATGCTGAAATTCAGGCAGCTCAACACTCTTATCTACCACTTCCTGCACTTTCCCAAACAACTTACCATTTGCCAGACTTGCATGATATTATCTTCTGATACAGAACAGATTACCCAGGGTTCATTGGGATTCCACGAGAAATCAGATATCTTTGCAGTATGACCACCATGAATAAACTAGTACAGGAGAAAGAAAAAAAAACAGTGGTGGTGGTAACATTTTCAAATCTGCGTTACAGAGATGAGTGATATAGGTCAAAACGTTCAATGAGATTCAGAAGACTTACCAATAGCTCTGGGGGACCATCTTCAGCATCCTCAGGGGACTGTTCTTCTCCAATTTTACTTGAAAAGAAAAAGTGAAAAGGTTGTGTGTTTATTTTTGTTGTTGTTTGTGATGCAGTTCATCAATAAGATTTTGTCACGACAACTTGACTGATTTGGGATTTACCTCAAGTCCCAAACATTTAGCCTGCGGTCAGTGCCACTGGAGGCCAATATAGTTTCGTTATGGGGAGACCACTGAACCTACAGACAAGGATGAATTTAGAAAGCAAATTAGTTTTAAGAACCCGTAATATTTCTGACATTCACAGCAAACACAACTGTATCTTATATTATGAGAGCTTTATGAAAATGCAACTTGCTATTAACTCAAAATATAAATATGCCCAACAGTTACATTCTAAGATAGTGATTAGGCATTCGAGCACCAAAATGGTACCACACATAACCTCTCCTCTAATGAACACCACACGTTAAGAAGTATAAACAACTCTCAAGGATATTAGCTACTCCTTAATAAGGACTGCACAAATATAAACTAGATTCCTTAAATAGTAAGTATGGCTTACACATGAAAAGAAAATGGCTGCAATACAGCTTAACTGCCCAAAAGCTCACATTAACCACGGCTGCTGGAGATAAACCTCTCCAAAACATACCACTTAGTAGTATCACAAGATTAGAAAAGACAATCCTGGTTACTAACCTGACATTTAAGGCTCTAGTTACCTCTAAATAAAATTAAGTACAGAATCTTTTAAAGTACCAACCCTTCTACAAAAAAATCTTTCTACATATTTTGGTTCTGACTAATGCATGAGTTGGAGATGGAAATATTGTAACTGCTAAGCACATGCTACCAATGATGTTAACTTTCTATATTTACAATCAGCAAAATTAGCAATTATTTTTTGTCACAAGATGGTCCAGCAGTCCCCTTCAGTGATTACCAGCTAAAACCTTCCTACAGGACAAGCTGAGAAGATGAGAACACTGCAGCCATTTCATCGTGCCTCCCTGCTTCAATCTGCTACCATGAATAATTCACATTTACTCTGTACTGCTAGTATTGCACTCTTAGCATTGTGGACAAAACTCTCAAACATTTCCTTGTTATATTCTGACCCTGGCTTCCTGGCTTCTCTGAACTGTGCTGGAGTCGCCCCCACCCCCCCGAAAGCTACACACCTCCACAACAATAAACCAGAAAATAATTAGCAGATGAGAGAAAAGAACACATGAGGGTTTTAAGCACAAGTACACTTAATTAAAACATAGAGGAAAAGAATAATTTTCAGTTTTTTCCCAACCGCCTAAGTAGAACTAAGGGCATAGGAGACAAAGATATTTTGCTGTACCTGAAATATCTCATCTTTATGTGATTCAAAGGAGTGCAACTTCAGTTTTAAGTTCCTCAAGTCCCATAACGCGACAGTCTAATCAAAGACAAAAACATTATTTTTCTGAAGTACCCAATATAACACATCCACATTTACACATCAGAAACTACATAAATATGTTCCAAGTTCAAGGCACACCTACCTTGTCAGCTGATCCTGTGGCCAGGATAAATTCACTGTAGGGATTGAAAGAGAGGCAGTTGACTTCAGCTGTATGAGCATCCACCGAGTGACTAGGTTTGGAGGTGTTGTTTGACCGGGTATCCCAGCTGTAACGAGAAAGGAGAACGGAAATCAAGGTTTAAATCCAATTTTACTGGTGTACTTGGGGGCAGCTGGGAAAGCAAAACAGACAGAAATGCTCAGTTTCTAAAGACATTACCCCACTTACATCATGAGCTTCTGATCATCAGCAACAGATCCAAAAAGAGATTCGTGGAGCAGGTGCCAAGATACATCTTCCACTACCGCTGTGTGCCCTGTGAAGATGGTCTTCGCGTCCACCACTTTACCTTCTTTTGGAACAGCACTAATATCCCACAAGCAAATAGTCTTAAAAATAAAAATAAAATAAAACAAAATAAATTTGAATCTTGAGACAGAAATTCTCTTCACCTCCCCTGCCTCGTCCCCCTCAAAAAGAAGAATGTTTTTAACCTTTTGCCAAGGATCACAAATTAAGTATTAGCGGGGGTACAGTCTGCACTTTAAGCACTCACATGATCGTCAGAAGCACTAAGCAAATGCCCACTCAGGTTTGGGTTCCAAGACAGCCCATAACCTTCTTTCTGGTGTCCACGAAGACGCAGATCAGGGTTACACTCTCCAGATGGGTCTGTAAAGCAGAAGCATAAAAACTCCAACGCTTAGTATCGCTTTCAGCGCACCGTGGAATAAGTGGCATTAAGTTTTACCGTGCTTTACTGAACTTTGCTTCGTATTTCCAACAGGATGCCTCTTTGTCCTTTTGAGCATTATCCCCAACCTACGAATCACCTCATTAAAACAAAATGCAGGGAGACAGCACAGAGCAGTTTGTCTGCTTAGCCTAACAGACAATTGCAGATTTTTTCAAAGCTGCAAATTTTTAGGCTGGATGACCTGGCAGTGGCCCTTTCTAAATGAATAGTGTGCTACCTGCTGAAGAGTCAAAGAAGCCAGTAGCCACCTTCACACTCGGGCAGGATACACCTGGTCTAGCTGGATGAAGGAACAGCAGCAGCTCAACTCAATTACTGCTCAGAAAATTCTTCCTAAATATTCTGCTGGTGGAGTATTGTTCTTCCTCTCATCATCTCCAGCCTTACTTCAAAAGCGATTAATACGCTTCTGATCTTCCCCGCAACTGGCAGAACTAGTTACTCTCTGTGATCTTGCCAAGCTCATCAGTAAATGAGAGGTAATATCCTTACAGATCAAGACAACAGTTCAGCTACCCAGCAGATCACATTATTTCCAGCAAGCCACCTTCTACGGCTCTGAGTACCTTCACATACACTGACAGGGCAAGACACACTCAAACAGCAAGGGAAAAACAAAACACGTACCTTTGTACTGACACACATCAGATGTGTATGTTCACATCTCTACAAAATAACCTTTTACACTAACTGCCCACTTTCCTCTAAAATCGCAAGTGATATGCAACCCACTGAAGTTTTCAACCTCTCTTGTACTACATCAACTTTTTCTTAAGAAAAAAAAATTAAGAAAAGGCTGTCATTTCTATTCTTAGGACCTCTGAAGCACAGACATGACAAGGATTCAGACACCTGGCTTAGAAGGGTGTTTGGTGTAATCAAAGACGAGGACATCGCTGGATGGAGTCTTTGTGGCAATGATGCAGGGGTTCTGTGGCATGTAACGCGCTCTGTTCACTTCACCCTCGTGATTTATCTTGATTTCAATTTCAATTTTTCCACTAACTGACCCAAAGCCTCCAAACTCTGGAAAAAAAAAAAAAAGGAATTTAATAATTTAATAGTTGTAAATAATTAGTCATTTTCAGATCAAGACACAAAGATCCAGACTCAGTTACTGGTACTACCAAGAACTTATTCTGGGGGAATAGTCACAAGAACATGCAACTAGAAGAATCCAGTTTTCAAATGGCACATTGTCTTAAATATCTGTATTTATAACAAAAATCTTAGGACTTTGGCTAAGTTTAAAGACAGTTCAAGACTGTTTTCTCAAAAAAAAAAAAAAAAGCCCCAAATTCCTCCTGCCTAAAATTCTTATCTGAAATGAACGTGTTGTAACTGCACTTCAAATATATCCAAGTTCAGCACTGCAGAACAGACAAAATTCTGGTATAAAGAAATTGCTATCACAAAATGTGAGGCTATGTAACTTGCTGAAGCCACCTTACATCTCTACAGTTAGTCACAGCATAGTCACAGTAACTTACTATTTTAAGGAACTTGCACAGCAACATTCTGGCAAAAAGAATGTTTACAATTTTCTTTTTTTTTTTAATATCAGAATAGCGTATTTTTGATAAATATCAAAACAGAATAGAAACAAAGGACTTATTAGACAACATAGTGTTCATCAATAACTCCAAGAAGCCCAAGGATCAAAACACAAATTGCATAATCCAGGTTTCTGCTAAAAACAAAAGCTAACATTAGGTCGTTGAGGACTTTCACCATGTAGAAAGATTGATTCCAGCAAACAAAAGTGAGAAGTGCCTAACTCGTAGCGATGCTGACAGCCAACTAAGATTACTGAAAGCATCAAATTCAAGGCTGATACGCTAATAAAATACTCATCTTTTTATCCAAGTCAGGCGGGCACAAGTATCAGGCGGCAGAATTCAGACTAGAGGAGAACATTTGAAATGATACACTCCTCTGAAATAAAACATCCTTTTACGTGAGCGACTTTCTCACTGAGCTTATATAATGCAAAAATGATGATAAAAACCAGGTAAGCAATACTCCATGAAATTCATTGGCACCTCATGATGAAAAACAGAGGGGTGAAGTTGTTCCCCGCATACTTTTCCAATAGGTCTACCGAGAGGTTATGAAGATACATCAAGCACAGTATTTGTCCATTAAGTAAGGATACCATTTAGAAATAAACTGACCAGCTCAGGAGTCACATCTGAATTTTATTGAGAGGAGGAGGAAAGAATGGTTAAAACTCCACCTGGTCGACATCTTTGGTAGGGCCCTTACCTCCTTTCTCACTATCATAGTGCGAAGCATCAAACTGCGCATCGTCATTCGGCAACTGCACACTAGCTATCACGAGGTGGTTTTGTTCATCTGAAGTATGGGTGCCCAGCACTAACCGATGAATACTGAAGTCTTTGCCCTCGGGTCTGCAAGAGAAGAAACTTATATGAGAAACAAAAGGGGTTCACGCAAATGCTGAGCTGACTGCAATAGCTTTTGATGACAATGATTACACTGAAGTTGTAAGTATATTTACTTCTGTGTTGGAAGAAAGGAGGCTTTTGTTTTTAAAGAAGGTGAAACAGAAAGAAGAAAAGCATCAAATCAAGGGGGTGAAAATAACTTCTCAGTCATAAAAGGCTTTTATTTTCCCAAAATAAAAATGCTTGCACTGACTCTAGGTCCTCGACTTGCTGTTGGCAAGGCAAGGACACACAAAGCAATTAAGACAGGAAGGAATCATATGTCTTACTTCAGTAAAAAAGGATCCTAAATTTACTATTTCTCGTGGTTTAAAGAGAAGGAGCAGCTCACCTTGTTACATCCGGCAGCCACTGCGCAGTCAAGCTGGGCCACTCCAGAGCGTGGGTCATGACCAAGTCGTACAAGAAGGGAGTATTCTTCTTCCATATTTTGTACTCTTCGTTGATCACGCGTTCTTCCACTGCATCATCAAAGGCTGCTAATATATTTTTTAAAACACTACCCGTTAGCGTTGTGGACACGTTTATAATACGCACACGGTGCCACAAACAGGCACCGAGCGGGGAGCCCAGCACGATGCGCACCGGTTTGTTGTCAGCCTGCCCTGCGGGCGCAGCCCCGGGGACCCCAACCCGCTGCCTCCGGCGCTGCGAGGCCCGGAGCAGCCCCGGCCCCGTGCAGGCGGGGGCGGCCCCGAGCTGCTACCGAGCGCCGCGGCCTGGTCGGAGCCTGGGCCCGGCAGCCCGCAACCCCCCGGGACTCCCCGGGCCCGGGCGCCGCCCCCAAGCCCCCCACCCAGGCCCCTCGCGCCCCGCTGCAACCGCACAGGCCCCGGGAGCACCGCGAGGCCTCCCCCTGCCACCCCCTGCCCGGTGCAGGCCCCGCAGGCCCGGCGAGGCCCTGCCCGCTGCGCGCCCCCTGGCGGAGCCGCCCCCGGCCCGCGCGGGCTGCCACCGAGCGCGGCGGGGGCCGGGCCGAAGCCCGGCGAAGCCTCGGGGCCGGGCCGTACCTTCCTTGTCCGCCATGGCGGGGCGGCGGCGGGCGCTGCGGGGCCGCGCGGAGCCGTCGGGCCGCGGCTCTATTGTTCCCTGCCCCCGCCGCCTGCCGCCCCGGCGCGCCGCGCACCCCCGTTCGCGCGCCAACGCCGCCCAATCGCCGCCCGCCGCCGGGAGGCCGCAGCCAATCGGGGAGCGGCACGGGGCGGGGACAGGCCGGCCGCGCGAGCGCGCGCAGAGGGTCACGTGGGAGGGAGGCCGGGGAAGGAAAGAGCGTGGGGGGGAAGGGGGGGGTGAAGCTCCCCTGGGAGCCGCCATTTTGCGGAGGGGAAGGGGCGGGCAGCGCGAGCCCCTCGAGCAGCTCTTAAAGGGGCAGCGCCCGCGGGCAGGGCCTGGTGGGGGTGGGCGCGGCTCCCGCCGGTACCGGCGGTAACGTGTGGGGCCTGGCCCGGTGCTGAGCGCCTCCAGAGCACGCCCTGGGGCCCTGCGCTGCCCGCAGTCGCTCATCGTTGCTTTTTTCCCCCAACTTTCCTTCCCAAGGTGCGGACCTAACTTACCTGGAAGGGGGAACCCCGTGTGGTAGTGCTGCTGTGACTAGCAGCGAGAAAATGCTGAGGTGTATTGTTAATAAATATTATATGGTACCTATAAATCTGTTGTTTGGGGAAGTCTTGAGGTCGGCTGTGGGTAACTCTGAAAATGCACAAAAATATAGAGAAAGTAAGAGTTGTTACTGTATCTGAAAATCTAGGGATCTAATCTGAGGAGAAAATAATTAGCCTGAACTTAATCAATCTCTGATCTAGGTCTGTTCAATTTACAAATGTTAGCTGGTGTGAAACTGAGCAACTGGTAAGGTCTGATCTGAGAAACAGACTTTTAAATGTTTTTTGAATGAAAAGCACCCATACCCTTCTAAAAAATAATAAAAAAAAATAACGAGGAATTCTGGGGGAAAATGAACACACACGTTTTTATTTGCCGTGCCCATTTGTCTAGGATTGAAGCCTTAAATTATGTCCCTCCCTTGAGAGGAAAAACACATTTTTCTTTAAGGCTCGGTGTGAGGCTGCAGGTTTTCCATCCCAGCTGGGGGGCTGAGGGCAGTAGGTATTCCGGCTTGCTGTGTAATGTACAGTGCGCTCAGTACCCTCAGCTTTAAAACTTAGAAGCCAAGGTTACCTGAAGCATTAAAGTTTAATTTGCTTTATAGCTGTTTTCATTTCTCTTTATTGCGGAATTTTGAGGATGAATCAAATGCCTGGTGCTGTGTGCAGCGAGGTTCCTCCCTGCCCAGGCTGCAGGGACTGCTTTCTGTAAGGACTGCAGCCCCTCGCCTCGCCGCCTGCGTGCGGCTCCTCTCTGCTGGCAAAGCGAGCAGGGCAGGACTGAACCTTCCCCGGTTCCGATGGCGAGCAGCCTAACGTGTTAGTTTGAATACACCAGCCTGCGCGCAGCTTTACCAAGCTGCTGCCAGGTAAAGCGACCGAAGGGCGCTTCTCCCTTTTACTGCAGCAGCATCACGGGAGGCACGAGGCTGAACGGAGGCGGCCGTGGCCATGTTCCGTGCGACCAGGAAGTGAGCGAGCGGTGCTCGGCCCAGCAGCTATGGCAGGCGACGAGAGGGACTACAACCTGACGGAGGAGCAGAGGGCGATCAAAGCCAAATACCCCCCGCTCACTAAGAAGTATGAATGTGAGTGCTTTTAACGCTGTCCTGATACGGCACGAGTGTGACGGTGCAGTGGGGGTGGGGGAGGAAGGAAGAAAGCAGTATATGCTGCTTGGGTGCTTGTGGGCTTTTGTAATGTGGCAGTTTCATGTGTTCAGACTGTGGGATACATCTGTAGTTGAAAATAGAGATATATACATTTCTTTTTATGGAAGGTAGCTGCCTTTTTTTTTGTTATGGGTGCTGAGGAAATGGTATGAATAAATCAGTTATGAAATATTGAAAATTTTACCCGTAGCTATTACTAAATACCCCTAGCTATTTCTTAGCTAGACGGTACATTGTCTACTTCCCTTATATTAGAAGAGATAATCAAGACTGTGTTGGTCTTTTGTGTGGTTTTTGTATTTTTTTTTGGTTTGTTTTTCTTTTTTTTTTTTTTTCTTCCTCCTACATGTACTACTACAGGATCATTATCGCTTGTTTTCCCCACCCCTGGAATGACTTCTAAGAAACTTCAAGCCAGAGGGCGTCAGCCCAAGGGCCATCGTAAGGCACCCACAGGAGACCATAGGGTGTCTGTTTTCTATTTGAGCAGTGTCTGTTTGGAGGGACAGTTTATATTACTCTGTTAGAAGATGTATTTTTAGGATGTGTTCAGATCTTTACTTGATAGCAGTGCAGAAATACGGTGACATATTACAATAGTTACGTTGCTTCTATAACTGGAAGAGATTTTATTATTTTACGTTCACTGGAATTTGTTTGCTTTAGAGACAGTTGTTGAGAAACCGTTAATAGTGTGTGAATGATCTAAACAGCATCAGAACAATCATTCAGTTGGAGTGATCACAGCATGGCATATTTACATCCCAAGATAGCTCTGCTTCTACCAACCTGGCACTATTTTCCATTTCTCTCGTTTCTCTAAGGGGAGATAAATGATAGTGTAAAACTTGATACATGCTTAGGATGTTAAGCTTATGCTGTTAGTGAGGATTGCTTTATATTTTGTAATTACATACTTTTAAAAATTCACCTTTTTGCATAATGGGTGTTTTTGGGTGTGGACAGGTACACTTTTTCACTGAACTGTGAACATTTGCAAATCTCATCCTCTGCACGAATAATTTTAAGTCCTGCAGACTTCAGCAAAAACTCTTTGTTGCTGGTTAGTTTTTTTGCTGTTGTTGTTGTTGCTATTAAATTGTAGAAGCTTGTTGCATTACAGCCATACTTTGAACATAGGGCACATGTAGGGCACTGACAGCATTTGTATTAAACACTATTTTTTTTTTCTAATGAGCAGAAGGCTTTACCTATGTTATTTTGCCTAATATTCTGGAAAATAGATTATAATTGTTTAATGTCTCAGGATGAATGCAGAAAGTTATTGTTATAACAAAAATATTTTTTTAACCCTCATTTTAAAGTATATGTGGTGATGTCATGCCTTTTCTTTTTCCTTCCTCCTCAGATTTGGATCACACAGCAGATGTGCAGTAAGTATGGGCAGGTGGGATTTATCTGTATGACAGATGGATTATTTTTTTACACTCCTACAAGTCTGGGGTGACTGCTGAAAACTGGTTACAGATGTACACCTTATGGAACTAGGAAATGTCATGTACTGAGTTTTTTGGTTTGTCTATTTCATTTCTGCTCTTCAGAGGGCATAGAACCACATACTTGGTTTCTTTTCCAAAGTACCATTGCTGTGGTGCTTCTGATTAAGCTTCTGTTCTTTGGAAGCATCTTTTGAAATCTTCTTTTAAATGCTTGCCCTTACAACTTTTTCTTAGTAGTCTACTTTCATAGATATTAATTAGCTATATTACAAAAGGACATTCTGTTGTCTGTTTAAAAAAAAAAAAAAAGTTTTCACTTTTCTCCCAAGAAATTCTTCTCACATACTGTAAGAAGAAAAATCTATGGAATCTACTCAAATGCATAGGTATAGACAAGCATTTCTGTGCAGTCACTTTCTTCTTTCTTTGTATTTGTTCTTACGTTCACATTTCTCACCTGCATACTTTTTTTTTTTTTGTGGCTACGGTGTGGTAAATTATCCTGTGTCTCTTTAGGCTACATGCATGGGGAGACACTTTGGAAGAAGCATTTGAGCAGTGCGTTATGGCCATGTTTGGCTACATGACTGATACAGAGACTGTGGAACCTCTGGATACTGTAGAGGTAGAAGCAGAAGGTAAGACTTTTCCTATTGGAACTTTATGAACCCTGTAGGTGGGAGTGTACCAAAATCTTCTGAGTTTTTAGATGTAGTTTTGTAATAGTTGATGAAAATTCAATTAAGCATAACTAATCTGAATCTTCTAGTTGTGCTGAAGCTGTACATCAGCTGTACTCACAAAAAGTTTGGGTGTGTTTACTGGGACAATCAACTGACTCACTTCCTTCTCTGCTTCAATCATGCAGGGCATGACATGTTGTCTCTTCTCTTTCACTTCCTGGATGAGTGGCTGTATAAATTCAGTGCTAATGAGTTCTTTATACCCAGGGTAAGTGTTCTGTTTTGTTCTATTTCCATTTTGTGGGACAAGTCAATCCTCTGATAGTACCATCTCTGAATGCAGTGTCCCCTTAGGGAAGAAAAAGGGACACAACAGATCACTTAGGTGTAACGCAGAGAATAACACAGAGAAATTTGTTACTAACATTTTTTTTTCTCTTGCTTTCTCTGCAGGAGGTGAAAGTGCTTTACATTGACCGAATGCAATTCAAAATAAGATCAATTGGGTGAGCTTTAAATGATTAACTGAGTAATGAGTATCTTCCACTGAAGACACATACTGCCCTCAGTCATGGCTCTGAAATACCGTGATGTACTGGGAGGTCACTGATGCTTTCTAAAAAGTGGATTGTGGACTCCTTTACCATTATTTGAGGCTTTAAATCAAAGTCTCACTGCCCTATGCTTGTCAGTGAAACTAGTTGTAACATTTGATTATATATTACCAATACGATCAGCTCTTTTTCTTTTTGCTTTTAAAGGTGGGGAGAAGAGTTCTCTTTACCAAAACACCCTCAGGTATGCAGTGATTCACCTGTACATCTTTATGTTTTAGGGGTAAGATGAGGAGGGGGTGGTGTCTTCTAAATCAGACCTCTAAGATGGCAAGAGATCTAAGTATAAACATATTGGAATGGTATCACAGGCACTGATAACTTAAGATCTTACATCCTGCTTTTTGGTGTCTGTGTGAATACAGTTCTGAACTGTTGAGCTGATGGCTTCCTTCACCCTGGCAAACTTAACAGTTGGCTTTTTTTGGGATGTATGATAAAACAGTGAAACAGTCGGTATTCAGAATGTTTACATGGGTTTGGTTCTAACATTGTTATCCATCTTCTTGCTTAGTCTTATTTTGCTTAGAAAATGAATGCTGTTGTGTCTTTTTCACCCTAGGGCACAGAGGTCAAAGCCATAACTTACTCAGCAATGCAGATCTGTGAAGAAGAAAAGCCAGAAGTCTTTGTGATCGTTGATATTTAAAGCAAGAGAAATGTAACTAAGCGGATACTTGTCATTGGCTGACAAAAGTCCCTAGAAAACTGTAACCCCCATGAAAGTGACTAAGGAATTAGCTAATTCAAATCGTAAATTGAAGGGGGTTGTGGGAAATGTTATCCTCTATCTTGACTTGAGGATGGTGAGCCAGACCAATGCCTGCATGCCAGGAAAAAAAGAACTAGTTGGGTTTGGGGGGGATTTGAGAAGAGAGTTATAGGGGTTGAAAGTCTCTCAGGAATGTTGGTAGTCAGCTTTTAAAGCTGATAAGTGTGTTGGGTGCTGTATGAACTAAAATAAATTAGTGGAGCTGCTAGCAAAATACTAGCTTTTTGTAGGGTGGCAGGAGATAAGTACGTGTCTTTATTTGCAAATTTAAATATAATAATTTTGAGCTCTTTCGTATTATCTAAAGGGTCTAAAATATCTTCAGTGGCTCAGATTAAAAGCTTCTGTTTGAAGGACACCTAAGGAAGTAATATAATTTAAAAATTAAAAAAAAAAGTTACGCCACCAGGTGGTGCTGACTTCCTGGAAATAAATTTCCAGATTAAATAAAGTATGTGACCACGTACAAGGAATACTAATAGCATCTATTATCCTTCTAAAAAAAGTAGACAGCTTTGCTGCCACTGTATAAAGGAATTCACCAGATTGTCTGCAGCTTTGCTCCTAACTATGTCTTGTGAAAGCTGATTCTCATCTTTTAGAAGAAGCAGACAATCTGGATCAGCTCCCTTTTTTTTTTTTTTTTTGCAAAGGACAATGCAGAGCATCCTTCAGGTGTGAGGACTGTGCATGGCAATTCACATGTCAAACTGCCTCTTTTTGATTATTACACTGTTTTTTTTCCACTGAGAAGAGTCAACACATTTAATCTCTTTTCAATATATTCAGTATTCTGAGACTGTGTGCCTAACCCCTGAAAAGCTTCTTTTAGCTTTTCCTTTAATGTCAAAGAACACTAGACTTGAGTTCACTAAATCAAAAATAATTTTTAAAATGTTTTGTTTTAAATCACAAGACAGCAAATGTGCGTTACCTGGCATTGCTATTCAAATGTGAAATAGGCACAGTGAGTAAGGGAAGGTCTGCACTGCCATAACCTGTTTTTTTATGGTAAATTCTAGAGGTGCTTTGCTACTGGAGGTAATGTCTCATCTTTATTTTGCTTTAAAACCATCTTAAATAGACCAGACAGTTTTTATTTCCTATTGTGAAAATGAGGGATAAAATCCCTTCTGTTTTTTGAGAAAGCTTCAACACTGAAATAAAATTGACTAAAACAATGGGTTTGTGTGAGTAATTTTGGCTGTGAGTAACTTTGGCTGGTGGATTTTTAAGTCTAATAGATTACATTTGCACTTTGTTCTCTGCTGAAGTGAGCAGACCCATGTTTGAACAAGTACGATTTTCACACCGTGGGTCTCCTCTCCCCTCTGAAGGAGCCCCAGGGCTCCAGCACGTGTCCGTGGTGTCCTGCTGGGACATGGGACAGTGCCAGCACGGTGGAGCTGTGGAGAAGGAGCGAGCCTCGGCCCATCCCCAGCCCCATGGCCCAGAGCCCCCAGTGGCAGCCAGGGCGGCCTCAGGATCACCGCTCCAGCGCCGCTACCGCCCCTCAGCAGCGGCTTTGACACCTCATTGGCTGGCTGGGTCAGGTGACCGCGGTTAGCCAATCGGGCGTCGAATATGAGGCGGATTTGATCTCCACAGCGAGAGCGGGGCTATCAGGTGTGTGAGGAGGCAGAGGCGGGGCTTTCTTCTAACCCCCCTATCCCCTTTTTTTTTTTCCCACTAAAACGAGAGAAGGGACGTTAACATAGTAAAACTTTAACTTGGTAGTGCTAAAGGGCCATGTACGCCATCAGTCACAAGCTGTAGTACCACTGTAAACTGCTCTGCTCTTACAGACGCTGACAGGAAGTTACTAGAAAAGCACTTAACTGTTATTCATTTATTTTTTTAAATATTTACATACTGTAAAAAAGGTCTTAAATTCTCCATTTTAACAGCTGCAGGAGTGACAGGCCTCAATAAGCAGGTGTCTTTTCAGCTGGCTGTACTCACCCAGCTGGGGCCCAGCTCAACACTACCTGCAAGCAGTTACTTCATAAATGTGCTTGAACAGCAAAACCTCCCTTTTTTGCTGTTAGTTGAGAAAACTTTTAATGTGCAGTCCCTGTGGGATCAGCTAGAGGCAGTAGCGGCAGTTCCAGGAGAGTGGTTCAAAGGAGAGGGTTTTACACAGGCACACTAAAATCTGTAGAGGCATTTGCTAAAGGATACTGTTGATGTAAGTATAGATGAGTCTAAGGGTAGAGTAGAGAAGTACTTAAAAAAAAGACATGCATTGGTGATTACTAGATGTACTAAATCCTAAATTAAGAAAATCCCCTGAACTGAAAATGTCTGGAGTCAGGGAGAGCATTAGGGAATTCTTGTACCGGGTTGTCCTCTTCTTGTTTTTCTGTAGGTAATGACAACTAGTGCAGACAGAACCTTGAATCAGTATGACAGCTCTTAAATTCTCCCAAGGGAATTTTTGCTCGTTTGTCAGTAACCTTAAGCTACAGGTCCTGCTAACCTTGCTTTCTAAGGAAAAGTAGAATAAAAAAGAGACATGAGAGCAAACAGTGGTTCTTTATCCAGAGCTCCCATTGTTAATGCCATTCTCTACTCAGTCCAAAAAGCTTATATTTTTTCACTTCACCTTTAAAAAAAATAATCACTAATCATTTTCAGTTTCTCTAGGGAGTGGTGGTTCTTTTACTGAAGAAGAGTAAGACAGCAAAAAGAATATCATTACTAAAACTGAAGACTCCAGAAGTGCAAAGGTTGCTTAAACTCTAAGGGAAATTGTTTATAATTTTTATTGTTTGGTCAAGCAGCCTTTGAGCATCCTATTTTTTTTTTTATATGTAAGTAGGATAGCTTTTCTAAAATAGCTATATGATGTGTCCCATTGAAATTAGAGAGGCTTGTCCTCTGCGGTATTTTAGTCTAAGATAGACAAGAGTTTAAGCAAATCTTGCACTGGCCCTGAAAAAAAATCAAAGAAAGCTGAGAACTGTACTTCCAGTGATTGTGCTTTTATTTCCTTGGAACCATGTTAGTTTATCTTTGCTTAAAATTCACAGTACAAAAAAACCTTCACACCTGAAAAGGCAAACTCATACTATGGAAATGCACTCACTACAGATGTGCTGTTCGTTATTCTACTCTGTGTGGTGGTGTTTATTCTTTAAAATGATTCATGCTTTTCAGAACTATAAGAAACTGATCAGAAAAAGCTGCAGTACAGCAGGAAGAATTCTTTTTGTTTACTCCTTTCTTAGGAAGTTTAAGTGTATGTACATGTTAGTTACAGTGTCAACAAAATTGTTTTACATTTCTTAGATGCTTTTGTAAGACTTTTTCAAAGCAAATTATCTTATTTTTTAAATTTATGTAGTATAGAATCTTCTTTTTGGAACTGTAAAATAGCTTGTAGTTTCATTATGAACAGGAGCTCTGAGTAAGTCTTTGAAGAAATATAAAGCAATTTTTCTAAATAGTTTCCAGATAATAAGTAATTTCTGGATGATGTTTAGAAGTAGTTACACTGTTGTGTGTCTGTGAGTACAAAGCAACTTGTATGTAGCCCTATTTTGTTTCTAACAACATTGTTTTAACAATATTTAATGAACTAATAAACCAGCATTAGTTGGTGAAACACAAGTAATTTAATCTTGAATACAGCAGTAACAAATATACAAATATATCTACCTAAGATTTGGTTTTACCTTTTCATCTGCCTCATTCGGAGTATCATTATTAACATGTCGGACAACCAAATTATACGGTTCCTCCTCCATTGTTTCATTATCTGACTTCTGTTCCTCGTCCAAAGCCCAACTGGAATGTTTGTTTCCTGTGGAGGTTACAGGAGAACGTTCTGCATCTAAATCATCAGGGTTGCTGTCAAAATTAGCTTCTGCTAGACACTTATGGCACAGTCTGTAGCGCCTTGTTCCTTGCTGAACAACACATCCTGTTAGGTCAGTTACGTGCCGCTTGCATTTTCTGCAGATAAGTTTGCCGGCTTGATGTATCTAAAAAGAGATTTAAAATTTGAAAAGGCCAGTGCTCAACCAAATGCATTTATTTTTATTTTTAAATAAATGAAAAAAAAAAGAAAAATCACTGGATTGTTCTAAAAAGTAAAGGTAAAAATCAAATTTGCCAATTTAAATACTGAATAAATGAAGTTGATACACAGCTAGGACACTTTTCTGGTACTAGTTATAGAAATGACCGAACAGCTGGTACCAATGAAATCTTGGGCTTTCTTTCCTAGCCTGAATTGGCTGTTGAAATGGCGTACCGTTTGGAAGTGGTTACGTAAATGCTCCAGTCGAGTGAATCTCTTCCCACACGCTTCACACGGGTACGGTCGCTCCCCTGTGTGACACCGAAGATGTCGCTTCAGGTCTGCGCGTCGTTTCACCGTGTGCGTACAGAAGGGGCACTTGAATCGCATCCGAGGTAGGTCACCTGTCACAGACAAACACAGGCAACACGTCAAACACTGCAGTCTTTCTTTAAAAGTAGTTTGATTATTTTTAAGCTTAAAAAAGCAGCAGGTCATTTTTCCTCTGGTTTGTCACTAAATTAAAAAACAAAAACAAAACACTAAATATAATCCCTAGAAAACAGTATTTCTTATTGAATACGTTAGGCTTTTGATGACATATTCTTCCATATTCTATCCTTCCATATTCTTCCAGGTGTTTAATTTTAGACACACAGATGATCATGAATACATAGATGACAATATATATTATAGCTGACTCTTGCATCAGCTAATACTTCAGAAATTAGGTATTTTTAATCTTTGTAGTATAGTAGGATTTTAAAGTCTTAAAATTATGCCTTTATAATAAACTGTAAGTATATTAGATTAGTTCCAAAATAATTGTAAGAATATACCTGTCAACTTCATTCCACCACCTCAGACACATGCTGCCAGTTCACCAAGAGCTTAGATGCTTTATGTAGTGCAGCCAAGCGATCATGGAAGTTCTAGGCTGGTTTGCACCTTAAGGGAAATGCAGCGCTGCACCAATGCCAGGAACCTTCTCTTGTAAAGAGCACAGGATCAGGCTGAACACCTCTACTACTGCCAGATACTGGGGGTATTACAAGGGTGATTCAGTCCTTCAGGTCCCTAAGTCAATTGCAGCCCTTTAGGCTTCATAAAATTCCATTTAGGTCCAAATAATCAGGCATGTATTATTTTAACTACAGAATACCTGGGTCAGAATCAGAGAGGCTAATTCTCTTGCCCTGTTCCAGCTTCAAAGCCCCTCATTCTGCCAGGCACTACAATAGAGTACGTAGTACATTAGTAATTTGCAAGACTGGGCATCATTTTGGTTCTCATGCAGCCACACAGGATTCTCTCATCTGACTTCAAAATAAAGACCAACTTTGCAAAATCACAAGTATTTTTTACCTTCATTCCAACTACTCATTACACCTAGAACTGTGGGCACTGAGGTGTACAGTTCTTCTGCTTTTAATTCCATGAACTCAGGAGAAGTTCGTGAAAGTTCTTGTTCTAGCTGAGCAACAGACCACCTCTTCGGTATTACTTCTGTTTCATGATTGTATCCATAATCATCATGATCAACATCATTCTCTGCATCAAATTCAGCTTCCTCTCTAGCCCGAGAGAGGTGGCTAGAGTCCGATGCATTACAGCCTTCGCCAGCCCTCTCAGCTTTGTTTGATTTGTACTGCCCAAAATCACGTGTCTGGGACAATCCTAGATGCTTTCGGCGCTTTCTCGTTGAGCTCTGTTTTCTGCCCCTCTTTGACAGCTGTGTTTCTGCCTGCTGAAGAATGACCTGTGAAGACAGGTAGCTGCTGTAACTACTCCATGAGTTTTCATTCACCATATTAGCCTTTTCATCTGGAATTGAACAGGAGCGCCTTGGGTTGCTCTTTGCTTTTCTCCTTGACCGATAAATAGTTGGGTGAGCAGGTTCGCTGTTGGTACTTTTGGCTGAAAGGCTAAGGTATTGATCCTTTTCCTTTTCATTAATATCCAGAGAGGATTTAATGAATGTCTTGCAGACATTAAGAATATCTGTCATCTGCAGATAGCTAGCAGCTGACATTACTTCGATCACATTTTGACCGGTTAACGGCAATATGCCTGAATACACAAAGTCCAGGATAACCATAAATGTCTCTGGAGAAAAGACCTCAAAAGTAGCTATTGTTGGCTGACTTGTGTCCTTGGAACTCTGTGAAAGCAGCATTTTGAAATATCCACTACTGGCAAACAGGACATTTCGATGCGCTTTGAAGACCTTCCCCTCCACCAGGATACTGCAGTCGCAAAATAAGTCTTGCTTCCGTTGCTCATTTAACTGCTCCAGGAGGTGAAACTGATGGGAAGAAATCTCCATTCCAGTGAGGGAGTAACAGGAAGTCTTGCTCTAAAGTAAAAAACAAGCATAATCATGACAATCTAAAACTAAATCGATGTTGCTGAATCCTATTTTAAGAGATAAGCACTATCTTTAAAAACGTGAAAGCTGTACGTATCATCACATGCCCCATATAGCTCCACCCCCCACACCCCACACAATATAGCAGAGTAAATTAAACAACTCTAAGAGGAGGTGAAAAGATGCCTCGGCAAGAAGTAAACCTAAAAGTAACCTAAAAGTTCAAGATTGCATCCGAGAAGACATAAATGATTCACAGACAGGACAAAAACCAGTCAGCCCTTCAGTAGCACGGACTGCCGCGCTCCGGGTGCAAGTCCCTGCCCTGCGCGGCCAGCCCCGGGCAGAGCCTCCCCCACCTCCCGGCCGGGCTCCCGTGGTCCCAGCAGAAGCCCCAGCCGCTCGGCCCCGGCAGCCCAAGACGCCTGGCAGCGCACGGCCCCTGCCCGGCCAGGC
>CM021753.1:5880118-5988327 GCA_011075105.1 Heteronetta atricapilla | reverse complement strand
AGTCTGGGCTGCTTTCCTCTTCCCACACCCACATGCTGCCCAGGAGGGGATACGATGCCCTAGATGCTTCCTTCTCGCACCTTTATGTGTAGCAGGGGCCTTGGTGACCCAAATTCTTCTTTAATGTGCCTGCGGATTCCTCGAGAGGAGATGCAATATCGTATTTTTTTCATATCTCAGTTACCTTCTGGGAAAAAAATAAAAAGCATAATGTCTGAAATCCTACTACTTAAACCTCTTAACTTCTCTCACTGGAAGTTTGGTATCTTTCTCCTTCCTCTTCTTACCGCCAGGGTGTTTTTTGTCCTGTCACCCCAGTTATTTGTCATAAATATTTGTTTTCCCATGTGTGCCATTCTGCCTTCACTGTATCCTTTGTGTCCTTTTAGCCCTCCCTTCCATAAACTTAAGACATTCCATCTTGAAACAATTTACGTTCCTTTCCCCACTATAGAATAAGGAGAAAGATATCTAAAGACTTTTTCCTCTGATAGTTAGATATGTTCTCCCCGTCTGTCATGCATTCACATTCAATTTATACCCATTTATCTTGTAACAGTATTTTTCACCAGCTTAATACTGCCCTTTTAATTGACATCCACCGTCTTGTAAATTCCATTTCCTTTCACATTTTTATATGTAGGCCACACTTTTAAAATCTTTCACGAGACCCATTTGCTTGTCCAAGACTCCATTCTGTGATGAGCAGCTTAAATTAATTGTTCTTGAACATGAGGAAGTGTCTGGAATTTACACAGTATTTTTACTTGAATCTCTTCAGTTCACTGGACAACGGTGTTAATTATCAACTGGAAACATTTGAAACTGATGTGCCTACAACTGACCGGCCCTTTCCAGCCATGCTGCATTGCTGGTTCTTAGTCATCCTCTGATCAGTGTCACCTGCAAATGTCACACAATTCATCTTGTTTTTACATCCAAGTCAGAACCCTGTATTGGCTGAGCTGATTCCAAAGCCTGCCCAGAGGACTGTTAGCAGCCCTCTTTGTCCTCAGCGTTCCCCTTTCAGGGTAACCCAATGCAACTCCAGTACCCAGCTTCTCGATTCTTACCAGTAATTAACAGAGCATGTTGAACTCTGTTTGCAGCCCTGGTGTCACTCACCTTAAAGAACATATGGGAGACGAGAAATGATAGAAGTGTGCCAGAGCTTTGTACAAATGTCTACCGAGTGTGAGGTATCCAAACTGGGAAAAAAAAAATCGGATGAGATACATGGAAATCTCTAAGATCATGGCAGGATCAATAGGGAGTGATTGTTCACTGCTTATTCTGCTAAAAGAGTCAGGTGACAGCAAATGAAGCTGGCAGGTCAAAGCGAAGGATGTGGTTCTTCACATAACGTGCAATTAGGCACTGGAACTTCTTGCCCTAGGCTGTTGTAGATGTGCAATGTTGGTGAGTGGTACAGGGGTGTACCAGGCATGGTCATGGAGAGACCTGAGAGTTCCATATACAAGTGCCCGTGCCTTTGGAAGCCGCCAAGTCCTAAGCTGGAGGAGGCTGGAGAAGACTGAGGTAAAAGTGTTATTGTTTGCTTCTTATTGTTCTGTGGAGTAACTGCTTTCGTCTGCTCTTGTGAACAAGACAATGGGTCAGAGGAGCTCACGCAGCTGCCTTTGCGTTAATTCTCCCTCTGCTAGCCCTGACTTCCCAAAGCCACTGGAAGCTTGCTCCTAGCTACTAATAATTTACTTGCCTGTCAGTTCAGCTAAGTAGCACCACTTTATATGTAACATCCTATGTATTTTTTCACTTCTACTCTCAAATACTTCATCAGCTGAAAACTTCCTTCTGAAAAGAACAATCTGTAGGTATTCGTTCTGTTTGACTTTTCATGTACCAGGTACTTTCATTTGTGTACCAGAGAGTGCTGAGCTTGGCAGTTTGTATCAATATTAGTGGGAGCTCAAGGGTTCTCCATCTGCTAGAAAGAGGGAATAGAATTTTAAAAGTAGAAAAAAAAATGCAGTGATATCTAGAGTAGTTAATTTAAAATTTTAAAGGTGTTGCAAGTGCTCTACTCAGAATACTTCAGAAACCTTGCCAAGGAGGCTGCTTGTGGCAGTTAAGAACAGCCAGGGAACAGACTGTTGGTTTCATCATACAGAGGGACTAATTTCATCCTGTTTTGCACAATAACACATCACAAACAATACACTGCTTCTAGAAATGCAGTTAGTTGTTTAATCTAGCACTTTGCACTTCTAAATTTTAGAGATGCTGTATTTAACCAAGTTCCACTTGAAGTTGAGATATTGCTCGGAGAGTTTATCCAATGGAAACAAACTTAGCAACTATGCAGAGGAGGTGCTTCCCACAGCAGCAGGAGGAGGAGTGCTTCAGGTACAAGACTGATTGTCTGCATTTTAGAGAATAACTTAGAAATAACTTAAAAATGATGATGTTGGTGCTGATAAAAATTTTATTAACATAAAATTATGCATTGTTTCATTTGGGTTTTGGTAACCAAATATAAAAGTTTAATTAATAGTGGAAGCAGTTAAAAGATTTAAGTTTTCCATGACACAAATATTTCTGGAAAATCACATATTTCAGTTATGGTATGTTTTCTGACTTTAAGTATATTGTGATATTTCTTGCCAAAGAAAATTCAAGAGTGTATACCAGAACAACTAAAATACCATAGTTAAGGGAGACATGCACTGATTCACAAGGTTAACTTGTTGGATTGGATTGGATGGAATGGTAATGGATTTTTCTCAGGTGTGTGAGTGAAGTAATATGAATTTACCAAGGTTTTTATTTTAAAATACAAGATTACATATAACCTTGGGCTAAAGTAACACAATTTATTTCGTCTTTCTGCCATGCAAGAAATAGCTGGATATTTTTTACACGATCAGAAATGTACCATACTTGGGGAATTAATTAGTTGCTCTCCCTCTTTCTCTTTTTCCCCCTGCATGTAAAATGCATTCAATGAGAAGATGTGAACAGCAGGAATTTTAATCCATGCTCTTGCAAAAATAGTTGCTTTAAAAACAGTGTATCACCCAATGAGCAGGTACTTTTAGGGATCCCTGGTAGGATAAGGACCAGCCATATGATCGTGGTTATAATTAGAGCTTTTATTATCACATTAAAAAATTAGCAATCAGCATGGCTTATTACTATCGATAGTTTCTAGCAGCAAGAACAGCTTACTCACCCAGCCCCTGGGGGATGCAGATGATGGCAGAGGTGTCCCTGACCAAGGCAGATCCCAAGTTTTGCAATCCAGCTGCAGTTCCAAAGTCCCACTTGGCACTTGCTGCTGCTGGTTTTTATGGGCACTATCTCATGTGCTGTTACGCTTCCTGCTGCGCCTGGGTGTCACCACACCCTGGGGACCCAGCACCTGGGCTTTGATAACTCCGATGGAATTATCCCAGTGCTGGCAGGAGGCTCTTTCTGCAGTGGGGTCACCCAGCCTGGTGCATGAACGGGGAGAGAAGTGCGTGCTTGGGGCGTGATGCAGGATCAGCCCGCGTGTTACAGCTGTTTGCCTTATGAAATGACATCGGTTATGCTAGCCATATCACCAGGGGGCAGGGGGCACCGGTCACATAGTGCTGTACCTCCTAAAGGACAAGTACGCTTCTGAGAACATTTGCCTGTTCAAAAGCTTTCGAGAAATTTGTGTGATGTAAAAATATATTCAGTTCATAGGTGAGTTATTCATCGTTCCATCTCAGGAAACTTTTCAGTGTTCCGGGCTGTAATGCCTTGCGGAATACAAAGTATACAGATAACAGATAAGGCCACGTCCCGGCCGTAATGAAGGAGCTTCTAAATTACGCAGACATGATCTGGAGATAGGGGAACCATAGCCAAGACACCAGAAATTAATTAAGGATGAGATTACAATTTTCATTTAATACGCTGCTAGCTAATATTTGGCTTTAGTTCACTTGCCTCAGCATCACTTGGCTGTCACCAGCTTTCCATGTGACACAGACAGTAGCGACTTCTGTGTTCAGTTTCTGTGATTTCTGTAGTTCAGCTTTCTTCATGAAGATCCCTAGCTGCTTGCTTGTCGTCTTCCACTACAAACACACTTGGTCAGCCTCCAGGTTACTAGGAGGTCTCTTCATTTCTCAAAATGCTAAGGAGTCACATTACATTTCCTAATCTGTTTAGCATGGGGAGGAATCTCCTGTCTGCCAGTAGGCCTAGTATTGCCTGAGCAGGTTGTCCTCTAACCAAAGTTCTCAGCTTGGGAAAAGCCCCA
This sequence comes from Heteronetta atricapilla, assembly GCA_011075105.1. Taxonomy (NCBI): domain Eukaryota; kingdom Metazoa; phylum Chordata; class Aves; order Anseriformes; family Anatidae; genus Heteronetta; species Heteronetta atricapilla. The sequence goes on along the minus strand of CM021753.1, from coordinate 5,984,072 downwards.
GTTCGACTGCACTGTTAACAGGGGCTGCAGCTCCACCAGCATCTCAGCCTAATGTGTCAGTGGCTTCATCTATGCTGGAAACGCAACTTCTGTACCAATAACAGATATACTTGTTGGGTGTATTCTTACCTGCAACCCAGCTTCCTGTAACACCTAAAGTTGTGAGCATATTCCCCTACAGTTTATTTATGTTGATGACTTAGGCCTTGATCTGAACAATTAATTCTCCCCGACTCATTAGCAAGTTCACTGACAGCCTCTCAGCTCGCTTGATTGCCTTACCCTCGAGGCTGCTTTCCTTCTCCCACACCCACCTTTGCCCAGAAAAGACACATTTACAGCTGATGTTGGCCTGGCAGTGGAAGAATCCTTTCACCAAGCAGACAAAGGCAGGGATGAGTGCTTCAGAGTCCTCCCTCTTTCATGTCACTTGGATCCCTCCTGCCCCTGAATATCAAAGCTTTAGTACTAAGCAAGGGAAGGAGCCTCCTGCACGGCTCTGAACGTTGTCCCTCTGTCCCCCAGAGCCCGCCGTGGCCTAGCGATGGGGAGGCGGGGAACTGACAGATTTGCACTAAGGAGCATTTGAAATCCCTCACTTAGGATGGCATGGGAACCTGTTACCTTTCAGTGTATCCATCCCTTAAAATAATAACTGCAAATCCTGTGAGTGTAGAAATGGTTTCCATGTAGTATTTGCATGGTCCTGCTGAATCCCACTCTCCTCCCCTCCTCTCTAAAGAAACTCTGCCAAATCTGCACTAAATTACATTTCCAGTTAGAAGACTCGATAATAATCTTGTGAGATTTTGTAACTAGTGTCCTCCCTTTTCATGGAAAATGGGAAAAAAATACACTTACTATGAGATTAATATTTAATACTTTATGTTCTTAACTATAAAAGAACCAGACTACAGACAACAATATAAACATGTATAGTACATATATTTAACATACAGTAAAGACAAATTCAGTAATGCACCACTGTAGAAAAAAAGGTACAAAAAGCACTTAAAGATTTGAACCCCACCCCTTAAAAAGGGTAAATTTCCTATACGGTGGGGGTGTACATTAATTCTCGACTTTGGTTTAATTTCTTTTTCTCTCTTCCACCCTGATACATACACTGGCAGACAGCTCAACAGCAGGACAGGTATGCTGGCAGATCCAGCAGCTTCTGATAAATGTCATTGCAACTCCTCTATTACTGATGTGCAAAAAATGTCCGGTTATTAAATCTGGAAAGGTCTTCTGGGTTTGCACTGTATTCTGAATTGTCTGTGGACACTGCAGGGCTATCTTCTGTAACACACTATGAAGACCTACATAGACGATTGATCCCAAATACCTGTGGAACCAGAGCACCAGATGCTGGTTCCTTCTTTCACTCCCTGGCATTTGTCTTTCCCATCAGAGTGTTAACTATTGTTTAGTTTAGTGTGTACTCTAGCTTACAGTTTCACATAAGAGGAGAAGAGAAGAAGAATCCTCCAAGTCTCCAAAAATTGAGGTATTCAAAACTTTTTGTGAACTAGAAATAGCTGTCTTAGCTACCAATAGCTATTATCAACCAACAAAAGATGTCTGTCTTGTATTAAAAACTCCTTCAACTACAACAGAAAAAGATTCCAATAAAATAAAAGTGATCAGATTTCATTGAATTTGAATTAAAGCAGTGAAAAGAAAGCGGAGATTATTGCATTTTTCATTGATTCAAGATATTCTAAATCAACAGATAAATACCAATTTTAAATAGCGTCTGTACAAGCAAGTTTAAAAAAGTCCATATGTGAAATATCCAATATTCTTGCAAGGTGATCTAGGAAAAAAATAAAATAAAAATTCCCCATTCGTTTTATTGTAGGCATTTGCCAAGATTTTTTTCTAGCTAGCATCTGTGACTGCTTCCCAGTTGCATGGATTTTTTTTTTGCCCAACATAAACAAGAAAAGCTTTAAAAAGGTTTTTAAAAAATTATGATGGCTATAAAACTACAAAAACTGGTAAGAAAAAAAAAATCAATATTAATAATATAAAGGACCTTCTAATAAATCCCAGTAGGCTGGGTTTTAAGTGGACAGCATCCTTTTAATCCTTTCCTACCAAGAATCTCTTTTTTTGCTTGCACAGTGTATGTTAGCAGAAATGGATGTGTTGATTTTTAACTCCTAGAAGTTTAAATGTGAGCCTTAATCTAGGTGCACTCAGGTTTACCAAGTCAACTTTTGAATGGTTAAAAAAAATAAAAATCAAAGCAACCCTCTCAGAGAGTTTTATTTTCTAGACAGTCAAAAAATTCCAGACTCAAAGATCCACAAATATAGTTAAGTCACTTCTACAAGTAAAGTTGGGTTTATAAGAATTTGTCACTTAAACTAGACTAAGGGACTCCAGTTATGAAACTGCCTTACAAAACATCAGTAAATTAAATGAGCACATTTGCAAGATTTACAAGGTCTTGCACCAAGAGGTTAAATGCACTATGAATACCAGTGCAGCATGTATTCCTTTAGAGAAATACAGTGCAATTATGTGCAAAAGTATACTAGAACATATACTCCTAGACAAAGTCAATTACATAGAGCTAAGACTTCAAAATACGTAGTCTGCATGGCCTTTAAAAAACTTTGAGAAAGAGATTACATTAGAAATAAGTTTCTTAAAAACATTATTTTTGATTCTTCTTTAAGCACCATGTGAATTTCTTATAACAGCTACATCATTTTCTCAAAGCTTGTAGAGGCTGGATTTACAATGGAAGATTTCAGGAAAAACATCAAAAACTAGGAGGAAAAGCACAGCAAACATTTACATGAACATCTTGTCACAAGAATGTGGATAAACTACATCCCGTTCTACCAAATACAACAGCTGAAGGACTGCACTGAAAACAAAGTAGCACAATATGATGGATCAACAGGAAACATCGATTTTGGTGGTCACCTTCCATCTGGACTGCGAATGGCACACCCCCCACCCTCCCAGTGTTACACGGACCTTAACACAGCTCCATCCTCTATGCACAAGACACACAAGAATAATCTCTAAGACCAAAGGAAGCAGGTTGAAGTAAAGTTGCTGAGATCTCCACAGTCGTTCCTGCAGCTCTCACTACAGACTTTTGCGAGGTTAATTTTCCCTGCTCTGAATGTCTTCACAGGTTCAGAGTCAGCTAGCCCGCACCTCAGCACAGCTCAGCCATGTGCTAAAGATAAGCTAAATCTTCTGACAGTTTAATTGCAGCGCATTAACCCAAACATGCTCAGCTGATATTCCATGTCTAGTGGCCTCTACCAATATTTACAGTAATTTGGCATCTTCACGCTAGATCAGGATGCCTGGTCACTAAATATCATTGTGGGTCCCTATTTACATTCTTACCCCACTCTCGTTAGTGAGCTAGTCTCCTAAACATGCAGATATTGCAACTTTTTCAGTGTTCTCACACAGGAGTCCTCCTGACATCAGGTAATCTGATTCAGAAAAAAACACTCTCTGAAGCTGTCTGGACGCAACAAAAAATAAAGTAGCACTCCAAAAGATTAGTGCCAGTAGGCTAGAGGTGGCATTTTCAAACATGCCAGCACAATTTACAAGGCCACGTTTTGTTCAGTTTTTCAGAAGTGCACAGGACCCAAAACTACAGCTGGATTTTTAGAGGAGCTCGGGTCCAAGTCTGGCACTTACACAAGTTTTCTCTGATGGTCCTAAGTTACACAACTAAAGTAGGGAGTACAGAGCCCTGGATTTTCTGTCTTGTCCCCTTGAGATTTTTCTGCCTGTCACTGTGATACCGTTCAGCTATTATAAACTCAAATTTACTGATGATATGGAATAGGAAATACTGAAAGCTTAATCAGTTTGAGCTACAAAAAATAAATGTAGTAACAGTGTTCCTTAAGGTTTTTAGTGTAAAGTGGGAGGAACTGCTCCTACTTTGTCAGCTGCATCTGGCTACAGTCTTCTGTAGCCAGATCCCAGATCTACACTTACTCCAGCTAGAAAGACTCGGGTACAATTTGCATTTTCATTAAACATGAACAACACAGTAAAGAAACATTTAAAGTCTTACTTCGCAGTATTTTTCAGTTCCATCTCCTCTTTAAGGAGCAGGAAGTTACCTATAACCAAACAGGCCTTCTGTTGGTGGTGTTTTCTTCTGAAGTTTCCCATATTGATTTTTGATAGGTTACATCAACTTAGTTTTATTTGGAAAGGTAAAAATCTCACCTCCTTTGAAAGCCAACCTTTATCTACCCCAGCAATGATACAGGAGGTCTACACTGGAGTTTAAAAACAAAAACAAACAAAACCACAATACTTGCATAAATTCGCACAACAACATCAACCATAAGAAAGACTACCAAAGACTAAAGGAAAATAGAGGAACAGAAAAAAGGATTTGCATACAAAGAGGCTAGTAAAAATTTCTGAGATTTTCCACCTAATTGCTTCAAAAAGGGTACACAGGGCTGTTTTATATGCATAGCTCATGTATACGTATTTAATTACTCCTCAGCTACATCAGATGAGGACTCACATTCATAAGTGATTATTTAATCTACTACAATTCCCAAGTAACCTGACTGATAGTTTTTCGCTTCTACTGTAAAATGTTGAAAATTGGGCCGTTCATTTAGTCTAACCTGAGAGACCAGGACACTAGACACCATAACGTGTGCTTCATGTTTCTTAAGCACAGACCACTAATGTCTAGATGACATTGAGGATACATCTGAAAAATCTGTAGTCCAAGCTCTTGAAAGAGGAAGATGTAGCAAAAACAATTTGGAAAGAGAAGCTTGTTCTCTAAATACCTGTAATTAAGGACATGTGAAATATATTTATTCTTACTTCCTACACTTTCAGCAGCAGCGTAGTTCTGTTATTCTGGTTTGTTTGCCCTGATTTCCAGGTCAACGCAAGTCTATGAAAACACTATGAAAACAATATTTACAGATCAGATAATACCATCCTAATGCGGAAGGATCACAATCTAGTTTAGAAAAGTCCAAGGTAATGGATGAAAATTACATTTCTTCAAATCTAATCTTCAGAGAGAAGACGGTGCCCCATCCAGATCAGGGATTAAGGACCATGACAACGTTATTTGAAGAAACCTGTTATCAAAACAACAGAGATGTTCTGCCTACAAAATGTTGCCTCTTCCTCAAAACTAGGAAGCAGGGACACAACTGGAGATTGCTCAGGTAAAACCTCTGTGAAGCCCAGACAGAAGATTCTTCACAGAATTCTGGTGCACAACACTGAAAACTTAAAAGTATTAAAAATTCTATTTCTCCCCATTCTTCAATTAAAAAATTGAATAATTAAAAAAAAAAAAACCTCAGCCTCACTAACACGTTTTCTGTTGCAAACCAGCCACTATCCGAGAGAGACCTTCAGTCCTCCCTCTCTGCTGCCACTGCTACATAAGTGTTTCTCGATCTGATAAACTCCTGTGGATTTCCTGCTTGTCATCACCATCAGCATCATCATCATCAGCTGGATCATTGTCCTCCCCGGACTCCACGTATATGGGCCAGTCGTTATCCACATCACCCTTCTCCTGGCCCTCTGAGGAAGGTTCCATCAGGCTGAGGTTAATGGGCATCGAGTCATCGTGCGTAGTGGTCACACAAGTGCAGCTGTCACACAAGCCAAAGCGTCGCAATCCTTGAGACAGGCTACTTGTGAACGTTCTCCTGCAACCTTTGCAGATAATTGGCTTGTTCGATCGATGCACCTGAGGTTAAAAGTAACATTGTGAGAAAAAGGCAATCTGTCTTCTTAGCTTTAGCTGTTTCTGCGGTGCTGGTTTGCACACATAGGACATCTAAGCTAAGGGGCAGGTGACGCCGCCACACTGCCAGAGACAAAGATTTGGGACTACGTAACTACTGCTGAACCAAATACCATTTGCTTAAACTTATTATTAGCAAAGTTTATCAGAGTTGGCAACAATCACCGTGTGCAAGGTATTTGGGGAAATGCGATCGGGAAACAATAAAACAGTCTGCTTTAAAAATTTCATGATCATCTTTCAAACTTACACTTAAAGCGTGACTCCGAAGGTGTTCCTGCCGGGTGAAACGCTTCCCACACGTCTCACAGGGGTAGGGTCTCTCACCTGTGTGAGAGCGAATGTGCCGTTTCAGTATTCCTTTCTGCTTAGCCGTGTAGGGACAGAACGGACATTTGTGAAGCTTGATGGGCACAACTAACACATCACCTTTTGAAAAAGAACACAGTGCATTAGATGAGGCAGCTCAGTACCATTAGGCATGTCAGCTTCTTGTCCTTGCTGCAAATCTGAGACAAATTAATTGCATTTTCCACTCTTTTTGCATTTGGCTTACCTGGAATTTCTGTAGGTTGTGCAATTTCCAAAGCCGTTAATGCAGCTGGAGATGATCAAGTCCCTTGAAAATCAGCTTGCTTATATTTACATGGCTAAGTGAGCTGGCTCATAACAGGAAAACAATTAATTTTATTTTAAGAAGCCAATTAATTAGGAGCCTAGAAGTTGATTTTAGTGCAATAGGACACTGCACCGTCTCAGCCATAGAAAGTCTTCATATATATATATATACAACCTTAAAATTAAACAGCATTGGAAACTAAAATCTTACCAGGAATTACAGGTAGCAGTGCACTGTTTCCCATACACTTTTACAATGTGCACACATTTAGGTACGGGGGAGCCATCTGAAAATATGTTTGTTCCTACTGCCATTCACGTTAGCCTAACAGAAATAACAAGATGAAAGATTCCAATATTTTGCTGGTGAAATTTTACTAAAACCAGACCACATGCACACAAATATATAATTTATCAGGTCAGATGCAAAAATACAGAATGAATCCTGTTTTAAATAAACATGGGTATTGCTAAATTTTTCAGTGTCATACGAGCTGCCTTTGCAGCATAGAGGCTTAGATGTTACCTTAAAGGATTAGGTTTCTCTAACGTTTCAGGTACTGATTCAGAAAAAGTCTTTGCACATTCAGCCTTGAATTCCTTAATAGTTACAACATTTAGGTAAGACTTTAGAATATTCCTCTTAACTGAAGTTTGCCCAACTCAGTCTCAAAAAAAAAAGGAAAAGTGTGTTTAGTATCGACATGTGGCCATCAAGTGAAATTCATCTTGCCCAGCTTTGTACCTCCACGAGGTACTGCTAGTCCCTCCTGGGCATCTAGACCTTCATTTACAGAAGAAAAGCAGCTGGACCTGCCTTGCTTCCAGACTCTAGGGGTGGCATCAACCCTGCATCAGCTGAGGGGGACCAGGGTGACTGGAACACATACGGAGACTCGGAAGGAAGTGGCATTTCTCATCTGTCAGCTTGAATTCGTGAGCACACCATTCTTTTATCAAGGCCCTGGTGTCTTGTGAAAATGCTGAAGATAGCAGGAGCACTAAAGGCTGAGAAAAGGCATCTCCATCCTACCAACTCTTGATGATGTTTGGTTTAAGCAGGGAAACAGCTGAATGCAAGATGTTTTTTCCCCCCTCCTCCTATTTAAAGCACATCTAGTGTTAACATTTGTAATACGTTGTCACTAACACCTGATGTTCTCTATCAAATCCTAGAAGCATTTCATTTTTAATGAAACAATAACAATCTAAACATCTTAAGAAGGGAAAAAGTAAGCAAAGTTTGGGTATTGGATGCTCTCACCTCGCTACATGTCAGAAATCATAGATACAAGCTGCTGATGGTACTCTGTTCTGGTACCTTTAGTCCTTTGGTGACTGTAGGAGTGGAATATTGATTTTACCAGATTTGTAATCTAAGAACAGTGAGAGAAAGTATTGTTTTTATTGGCTTGAAGATCACACTAGCATATTTGAGCAGGAAATAACACAAATGTAAGCTTGCTATCTAGAGAAGAATACTTCATGGAAGATTTCCTTTCTGCTGCCCGCACCGTTATGCCATTTGTCACGTCCTCAAGCTACATCACTTGCAGTGTGGATCGGCTGCCTTCCTTCTTCCTAAGGCAGTTTGGACGAGGCAAGCTGTGTGCCAACATTACTGTAAGCGGATAAAAATGCTTTTGTGTTCATTTCAGGAGAAATACACATGGACATGACCACCTGCTCCAGGTCCCTGACACTGCTGCTGGGAGACATTCTTGCCAGCGCGAGACATCCCAACAGGCACAGGGCTTGTGAAAGCAGCAGCACCTCTGGTGACCAGCAGGTGAAAAACGAGCCTGCCTCTGAAAGTAAAAGTTAAGTCTTGTCTTTACACAATATCACAGAGTTTAAAGCTTTCCACATTCTTAAGGACATTCTAGACATCATAGCATTGAACAACACTGAGTTCTGCCTTTCTGAAAGTCAGAGTAACAGCGAGCAGGCTACGATCCTGCAGCCAATTAGCTGGTAGGAGCTCCAGCGGAATAAGCTAATTCTGGTGTGTTGGCTTCCACATTACATCCCTCTTGGAGCAGCCCAACTTAACTTGCCAATTGCACTTTTAAAAAAGAAACTTCCTCTCATAACTTCGGTGTTTTAAATTCACCTGCTATTCAACAGGATCCCAAATGAGATTGTTTATTAAAGCAGTGTCACCAACACCAAGCTCCAGGATCAGTTTCAGACTGTAAACCCTATAGAAATACTTACCTTCCAGGTGCTGCACTGAATAAACGAGTACAGCTTTCTTTAGAAGTCCACAACAATCGTTTATTTCGCTACGGCATAATATTCAGCAACACACTCCTCAACAAAAAAGTAACAAAGGAGGTCGCACAACTCGGCGGTTTCCTCATCAAGCACCCTGACTACACCCTCGAGTCCTCTCACCTGCGTCCTCACCATACCAGTCGCTGTGAATGTCCATCATGGAGCTCATGGCTACCCCCGCATCCTCTGGCCTACCCTCAAAGCCCCGGACAAAGTGATGAACCACGTCATCCTTCCTCTGAGCCGAGCCATTGCGCAGCAGGGCCTCTAGGAACTGCTTCATGTGGTAGTTGTTGCAGGCCAGGTCCATCGCCTGCCCGCTGTGCAGCCCCTCTTCCATCTGCTCCAGGGACAGCGGAGTCGGGTACTGCTGCAGCCGCTCGCCCACCTCTACCTCCACCTCATCCGAGTCGAACTCCACCTTGGGTTCCACCCCTTTGGGCAGGGAGGAATTAACGTCCTCTGGGGAGTCGCTGCTCACCGGGTCCCTCACCACAAGCTCCAGGGGGTGGCAGCTGCTACACTCCCCACAGGGGGGGTCTCGCTGACAACCCGCCGTCCTCTCCTTTTCCTGCAGGGATGAGCCGGGGACAGAGCCCTGGCTCTTGGAGCCGTACGATGGGCCTTCCCTCGCGGAGCTCCCGCTCCCGCTGTCGGCCTGGTAGAAGGCAGCCTCCCTCTCTATCTTCCTGCAGATATCCAAGGACGACCTGATGTAGGTCTTGCAGAAGTTCACCACGTCGGTCATCTGCAGGTAGCTGGCCGCAGACATGACCTCGATGACGTTCTCCCCGCACAGATCCAGCTTCCCCGAGTAGAGGAAATCCAGGATGACGGAGAAGGCCTCGGAGGTGACGATGTCGAGGGACGCGGTGCTGTGCCGCCCGCTGTCCTGGATGTAGTGGATGAGCAGCGCTCGGAAGTAGCCGCTGTTGGCGAAGAGGATGTTCTTGTGCGCCTTGAAGATGCGCCCCTCCACGATGATGCTGCAGTCGCAGAAGAAGTCCCGCTTGCGCTGCTCGTTCAGCTCCCCCAGCAGCTTGGCGTAGTACGACTGCACCTCCATGGCCGCGGCGCTGCGGGCGGGACGGCGCCGTCACCGGGGGGCACCGGGAGCACGCCGCCCGGTCCCCCCCCCCCCGGGGCTTCTTTACTCCGAGAGCGGCCGCAGGCAGAGGCAGAGCCCGAGCCCGAGCCCGAGCCCCCGCCCCCCCGCCCCTCCCGGCCCTGCCCCGCCCCAGCCCCACCCCGCCGCCCGCTCCTGCTCCCGGTGCCGGTCCCGGTCCCGGTCCCGCCCCCCCCCCTCCCGGCCGCCGTACCGCCGGCCGCCCGCCCGGCAGCAGGAAGTGACGAAGCCGGGAGCCCCGCCCGGACCGGGGCCGGGGTGAGGGGTCGGTAAATAGTGGTGACGTCACGCCGCCGAGATGGCGGACGGGTGAGCGGCGGGGCCGGGGCTGGGGACCGGGGGAGGGGGGACGGGGGACGGGGGACGAGGGACGAGACCGAGACCGAGACCGAGGGACCGGGACCGGGCTGGGATTCGGGATCTGTGGACCAGGACCGGGCTAGGATGGGTTGGGGTTGGTACTGGGCTGGGTTCGTACTGGGTCGGTACTGGGCTGGGGTTCGGGAACCGGCCACCGGGCTGGGATCCGGGTACCGGGCTGGGATTTGTGGACGGGGCCGGGTATCGGGACCGGGCTGGGATTCGGTGTCGGGCCGGGCTTCGGGGACCGGGCCGGGCCCCGAGGGGGGGCTCCGTGCCGCACCGGTGCCGTGCGGCGGGGCCCGGCCCAGGCCCCCCCTGACGCATGTCCCTCCCCGGCAGGGAGGAGGCGGGCTGGTGGCGGGGCTGGCTGCAGCAGAGCTTCCAGGCCGTCCGGGACAAGGTACGGGCCGCAGCCGGGGCTGGGCGGGAGGGCAACGGGGAAGGGGGGGCTGGGGGGGGAGAACCGGGAGCCGGCCTGGGGGCACCGGGGGAATGGGGATCGGGGGGCCGGGATCCGGGGAGGTTCACCCGAGCAGGGAGGGCAGGTGCCCCCAGCATTGCCCGCTGGTGTGTAACTTCCTGAGTGACAGCGCTGCTTGTGGCAATTAGACCATGTAACACTCAAAACAAGGCTTCTCAAAACACATCTATTTCCATTCTCAATGTAAAAACACGCCACGCCGTGTTTTGGGTACGGCTGTGTCCTGCTGTTACCCTGCTGGCTGCAGCCCTGCCCATTGCGCAAGCTGTGGGGAGGGCTCTGGGGGTGAAGGCTCCTGCGCTGTCATCTGTGTAAACATCAGGCGTTCCCAGAGCGACCGTGGCTTTGCTGGAGACCCAGAGGTTAGGCGATCTGTCTGTCGTCTTCTTGCAGTCCTCAGAAGCTTTGGAGTTCATGAAGCGGGACCTGGCTGAATTCACTCAAGTAGTGCAGCATGACACAGCCTGCACGATCGCTGCTACGGCCAGCGTGGTCAAGGACAAACTGGCAGTGAGTAGAGGAGTGGGAGAGCTGGGCGCTGCGGAGCAGAACGGGGCGAATGGGACATGCAGCTGGCACATTGGTCTTGCCTCTGAGGGCACGATCCTTCAAGCAGACCCCGGGATATGAACATGGTCTGTGGGTTTCAGGCTTTGTTCCGGTGCAGATCCGATTCTGAGCACTGTGTGGGATTTCTGTGTTGTAGCGGTGAGGGAACCTGTGGGAATAAGTGGGGAAAGGTGACCAGTGCTTTTCTGCTGCCTGTGTGCTGTGTAGGCAGCCTCCTGGCAGCATCAGCGTCGTGTCATATCAGACCTTTGCCCGAGCTGCTCTCTTTAGCCCCGCACAGCTGTTGCTGTGCCAGGCCTTGAGGCTGACTGCTTTTCCCCTCAAAGCCTCAGCTCCATTTCCAACCAACCTCTTGCGAAGGGCTGCCAGCCTGGACATGCGGTTGCATTGTTAGCACACTTTGAAGGGAGAAAAATCCCTCTTCCTGAAAAGAACACACCCAGAAAAGACAGATTTGTCCTGTTGCTTCAGGTACTGTTACTTACATTATGCTGCTTCTCTTCTTCAAGAGGGCAGAAGGTTCCTCAGGTGCGACTGAAAAGGTGAGGAAAGGGATTTCTGACTTCCTGGGCGTCATCTCAGATACATTTGCTCCCTCACCGGACAAAACCATTGACTGCGATGTCATAACACTGATGGCAACTCCCACGGGGACCACAGAACCCTACGACAGCGCGAAGGTGAGTGCCCTGTCTCGGAGCTTCTCCCAAGCGCTGCGCCTCGTCTTCCCAGCCCTGCTGCTGCCCCTCCACTGACGGCTCTTCCCCGTGTGTTCTCCTCCAGGCTCGCCTCTACAGCCTCCAGTCAGACCCAGCCACCTACTGCAACGAACCCGATGGTATGGGCTCGGCAGTGCTGCCGAGAGGCTGGGGGGGTGCGGGGGCTGTGGGGCGTCCCCATCATCTAGAGCCTGTCACCAGCAGCCCTGCCGGCTGCCTGGGGCAGGGACGCCAGCGGGAGGGAGGGAGCCAGGCCCTCTGCTGCCATCAGGACCAGGTTGGGCTGTGAGCCTGCTGTGGGTTCCACCACCCCTACAGCTGGCACTGCCTCGCCCTTTGCTGGCAGAGGACCCGGTCTGCCGGGTGTGCTCAGGGACCCGTGTCTCCCTCGCAGCCGTTGGTGTCCGTCCCTCAGCGTGTGACCTCCAGGTGCTGCCTGATGAGCCGTGTGTGGGGCTTTGGGTTTTGCCTTGCAGCAGTGAGGTGTGAGCAGCAGCGCTGCTCCCTCCCCCTGGGGAAGGGGAGCATGCAGGCACCCCTTGGGTCCTTGGCTGCTCGTGGCTTGAAGCTGCTGCTCCTCCCCTCCCAGGTTTCCCTGCTTTGACTGTGTCCTGCTTGAAATCCCCTCCTGCCTGTCATGTGCAGTTTGAGGCCTCGAGAAGGAGGCCTGCTCGTCAGGGCTGTGTCTTGCTGGGCTCCTGCCTTCTCTCGCCTGCCCCTCGCTCATCCTAGCTGGTCTGGTCTGGAGCATCTTTCCAAGGAAGCTTCCTGAAACTGTGCCTTGCTTGTGCCAAAAATGATCTCAGTGCCTGTCCTTTTCAGGCCCTGCTGAACTCCTCGAGGCCTGGCTCTCCCAGTTTCACCTGGAGGAGAAGAAAGGGGAGATCGCAGAGCTGCTGGCAACCAGCCCTTCCATACGGGCTCTCTACACTAAAATGGTAAGGCCCTGCTGGGTTCCTGTAATGGGCAGGTTCTGGCTTGAGACGTGATCGCCACTTGGGCCCTGAGGAGCTGGTTTGTTGTAAACTGGCACAGTGGTGCAAGGCAGCGTCTGAGTCTGCTCCTGGGCCTGGAACAGAATTTTCTCTGTAGCTGTCTGATGCCCGTGAGCACCTGGCAGTGTGATCCTGGTGCTTGGTCCCAAGTCTGTGCACCCCAAAACACTGTTGCGTTGCACAGGTTACAGTGGTGCCTGTGAGGCTCGGGGAGAGAGAGGGGTGAGGCAGCAGCCACAGCCCTCCCTCACACCGTGGTCCCTGTGTTGCTCCCAGGTCCCCGTGGCTGTTTCCCACGCTGAGTTCTGGCAGCGCTACTTCTACAAAGTGCATCGCCTGGAGCAGGTAGGTCAGGGCGGGTGTTCCCCCTGTGGGTGGGCACTGCAGCCAAGGAGCCCCGTGAGGCGGGCCGAAGAGGCGGAAGGTTCCTTTTCCTGGAAGGGCAGGGCTCTGGGCTGCCTTTCCTGTGTCCTTGTCCTTGGTGTGCCTGGGGGATGAAGGGACTGGGGATGTGAGCAGCTGCTGATGCTGAGCTCCTTGCAGGATGAAGCCCGGAGGGAGGCTCTGAAGCAGCGTGCGGAGCAGAGCATTCACCGAGAGGAGCCAGGCTGGGAAGAGGATGAAGGTGGGTCAGAGGGCGGGGGCCTGGGGGGGGGGCTCGTGCAGACCTGGGCAGTCTGGGTTAGGGAGGGCAGTGGCTGCTCCTCACTCCCCCACATTCAGCTCCTGGCCCAGCTGCAGCCAACGTCACTGCACTGTCAGCTGCTGCTGCGCTTGCTGAAACATCTCGTGCTTCTCTTCTGCCTTCCTACAGAGGAGCTCTTGGGCATGTCACCCCTGCCTTGTGCAAACGTGAAATTTCCAGAAGCAGCAGAGAAAGCAGCTGCCCCTGCAGCCCCGGAGGGAAGCCACCCCGCTTCTCGCAAGGGTCCCTCAGAGGAAGGCCGGGCCGTCCTCCCTCCTGAGCCGGCCCCAGCAGAGGGGAGCCCCTCCGAGAGCAGTGAGAGCATCTCGCTTGTGACTCAGATTGCAAACCCTGCCTCTGTGCCTGCTGCACAGCTACAGACTGGAGCACAACCAGACGGGGTCAGAGACCTCTCCCAAAGGCTGCTGGAAGCCACTTCGGAAGAGCCGAGCTCTCTGCCAAAGCCCCCAGAACCTGGGCATCCTTCTGCACCTGCCCGGGAGCCCGCAGCATCCTCGGAGCAGCCGGCTGTTACAGAGCTCAGAGAGGCGGAGAGCAGAGCCCAGGGCAGGACAGAAACTCTGAAAGAGGAGGGACCGACAGATCTACGAATCTTTGAGCTGAACTCGGATAGTGGGAAGTCCACCCCCTCCAACAACGGCAAGAAAGGTGCGTGTGTGGGGCCAGCACTGGGCCTGGAAACCCACTGGGGGTGGCAGCTTTTGAGGAAGGACTTAGAGTCAGAGCAGAAACCTGACTCTATGCAGCCTTCTCGGGCTTGGAGTTGTGGTTCCTGGACAGGCAGGTGATGGGGTCGTGTAGGTATTGATGAACTTTTTGCAGGTCAGAAGATCTCTGCCCTGTCCTGACCCATCCTTCCCTGAACTGCTGTTTAGAACACACCAGAAGACAAGCCCAGATTTTGGTTTTGTGACAGGGGAGGAGAGCAGAGGGGGAGGTTCCTCCACGGCCCTTAGCGGGGAAGTGCTGCAGCTCTGGTGCTGTTCACACACCTCTCACTGCAGGGAATGCCACCTGCAGCAGCACCTCTGTAGTTCCCAACGTAACGGCTGTGTTAGCTTTAGGGGTGTAAAGCTGCTGGGAGTAACCCGAGCTCAGGGAAGGTAGCTCGGTATCGCAAACGGGATCAAATTAGACAAAGCAATCAGAAGCCTGTGAGCAGGGCAGCCTTTGATGCCCGGCCTGCTGGATGGCAATGCCAAGGCTGTGCTCTGTGCAGGGAGTGGGCTTCCTGCCCTCTGCCTGTCACCCTGAGGAGCATCCCTCTGCCCCGGGAGGTTGTGCCTGCTGTTGGGGCTGTGACAGTCCCCGTATCTCTCATTCCTGTCACTCCTTACCTGCTGTGTTCTGTGTATGAGTGAGGTGTGACACATCCCCAGCCCAGAGGAGAACACGTTCTAGCACCTGCCTCTCCCACTTGTCCTGCGCCCAGGGGAACAGCCCTTGGAAGCGCAGAAATGCAGCTCAGTCCCGTCCCATGCCTGTCACCGAGCTGGTGGCCCGCTGCTGGGAGCGGGGGAGGCTTTCCCTCCTCGGGCAGGGTGTGTCGGACCCGAGCCCCGTGAGCGCTTTGTGGAGCTGCCTGAGCAGGCCCTGCTTTGGCTGGAGAGCATGCGCAGCTCCGACGGCTCTTGGGGTGCTTGTGCTTACAGGCTCCAGCACGGATATCAGCGAGGACTGGGAGAAGGACTTTGATCTGGACATGACCGAAGAGGAGGTGCAGCTGGTCCTGTCCAAGGTGGAAGTGTCTGGGGAGGTGAGTGCTGGGGAGGCGCTTGCTCAGCCGAGCGAGAAGGTTGCTCGGGGAAGGCGGTGGCATTTCATCAGCTTCCTGGGGTGATGCTGCAGCGCTCTGCCCTTTCTGGGTGCTTCCCCTGGGCCTGAAGCCAGATGGGGAGAGACTGCAGAGCGAGAGGGCCGGGACCTCAGTGTCAGCCCTGCTGCTAGCCACGGCTGTGCAGATGTGGCTGCTGCTGGCTGGGAGGACAGCACCACAGCAGGAAGGTGCCTGCCTCGAGCAGCTCACAGGCGGCTTCTCAAGGTGTCGCCCCCTCTTTGAGGACACGGGCTTTGCTTGGGATCTCAGCGTGGCAGCCATGGGGATTAGCTAGAGCAGAGAATGGGTTTTCGTGCTCAAAGAAGGATGGACGTGCTTAAAGAGGGCTGAGTGTGCAGGTTCTGCAGGCGGAGCACAGCAAGCAAATCTCTGCTGCGTGGGTGTGGGAGTGAGCGGATGCATCAGGCTTTGCACTAACTCGCATGCCCTGGGCAGGAGGATTTGTCAATAGACGTCTGAGTTACAGAAACAACAGAGATATTCTTCTTGTTTGCAGCTTGAAGATGAAGAGTGGGAAGACTGGGAATAAACCAACTTCTTCCAGTGTGTCACAGGCTCATTTCCACCATCAAATGTGAATTAAATCACGGACCGGCTATTCCTTTGTGTGTAACTGTGCTGGGGATCGCAGTTCCTGGCTGGAGGAATTTCATTCCTGCTAAACCCTGTGGGCATCTCAAATGACCCCTTCAGACCTGGAGGAGGAGAAGGAAGCAGGAATTTGCTCGTACACGTAGCTGCTAGGGAGTTCATCTTCTCGGTAGGTCCTAGAGGCTGGCAAGGCCAAAACTGACTGCCCCAGAAGTGTCGGGTGGAGGCAGATGCGATGCAGTGAGGGGTCCCGGGGTGAGAAGGCACTTGGGCACCTGGCAGGATTGCTTGGTGCTGCCGAATTGCCTGTTGGCTGATTGTTTGCTTGTGTGTGTGTGTGTAATCTATGGTACAGCAGTTCAAAGGATCCTGGGTGCTGCTCACACTCGCTTACTGCTCTGTGCTGCTGGTCAGGCTGTCCCTAGAGAAAGCCCCCATGGGAGTGGCCAGGGGCTGGAGATGCTGCAGGAGAAGCCCCATTTGCTTTTCCACTCGTTGCCGCAAAGGAGGGTGGTTGGCTTGTGGCTTTGGCCCAAAGCTGGGCCGTTCTGGAAGGAGCCAAACTCCCTGCCAAACCCTGAGCTTCTGCCTGGCTTTTTGTCTTGGAAGCCTTTTGTGATGGGAACTCCTCTTTGCTGTGGCAAGAGCAACAGCTCCTCTGAGAGCCAGGGCTTGATGCTTTCCCCTTTGCAGCTAGACCAGCTGTACTGCCTTCCTCTACTGCATTCTAGGTACTTCTTGTTAAATTCTCCAAGCAGAGTTATGTGGCTTGCTTTTACTGAGCCCTTCTGAACAGGCAGTGATTTAGGTCAGCTTGGGAGCAGAACCCTCTGCTGCAGTGCCCTTGCGAAGCCCCGGTGTGGGCCACTAACCACTTCAACGCCGCTGTGGTGCCAAGGCTCAGCCTTCTCTCAGCCCGGGGGGAGGCAGAAGCGTCCAAGCACGGATGGCACCCCTTGGTGCGTGTGCCCTCCTTGCGTCCCAGCTGCATCAGGGTCACAAACCTCCCTGTGCTCACTTGGTTTCCCTCACTTAACCCCCTGCGACTGCTTGCAATGCTTCCTTCGGACCCACGGCCTCTGCAGGCAGCTCCCTTGTGGTGCCATGAGGTGCTCCTCAGTGGGGGTTGCTAACATAAAGTTATCCTAAAGGGGCAGAGCCCACGCTGCTCTTATTTGGCCTTTTGGGTGGTGGTTTTATGTGTTACCATTGTCCTGCCCCTTGCAGGGCTGCTCCATGTGAGCTGGGGCTTTCCTTCTGTTTCTGGATAGCATTAGCCTAGGTACACTTGGAAGACTTGATTTTTTTTATTTTTATTTTTCCTCACCATTGGGGAGATTCTCAAATGCAGCTGCTCTCCTGGGTGGCTTGGTGGCAACACTGCCTTCAGGCCCTTACATGAGCTCTTGTCTGTGCTGTAGAACCTGTGTGTGGGGTCCAAGGCCTGAGCTGCGCTCAGTTCCTGCTTGGTTCACAGCAGAGCCTCTGAAACGTGCTGTGGCTTCGCCCTGGGGTGGGCTCACGTTGAGCTGTAGCAGGAACCCTTGTAGTGGGAGGTTTCTGCTGAGGGGTTGGGGCTAGAGCAGCAGTCTGAGGGAGTGAGTCACAGCAGCATCCCCGGCCCAGCAGCAGAGCTTCAGGGTGCAGTGCTCTCATCTGTGTCATTTTTTTTTTCTTTTGTCAAATTTAACCATTGGGTTGTCTGTGCAATATTCTCTGTTCTGAACTATTCTGCATCCCCCTGAGCCTTTTCTAGCAGGGGCAAAAACCAGGAACACTTCTAACAGCTGGTAGTTTTGTAACAATGACTTTCTCCAAACCTTTTACAGACTTGCAGTTAACAGCAATTAAAGGAATTCTACAGAGTTGCTACCTGCGTCCTCCTTTCCTTTGCCTGTGGGGTGGGGAGAGCTGCCTTGAGCGAGTCAACTGCTTTAAATTTCTTTTCCCTGTCCTTCCACCTACCCCAAGGCAGGTTCACTTAGCTGGGAGGATGAGGGGAGAGGGCTGAGGACAAGCAGAGGTGTCTGGGCTGCCCTTCTCCAAGCCGGGCAGCTGGGGTGCACACAGCCAGGGTGCCCTCCTGCCTATCCCTGTGGCCCATGTGCTGCATATCCACATGGCCCCATGTCTTGTGTATCCCCGTGGCCCCACATGCAAGCACTGCCCCAGGCTGCATGGGCCTTGTGTGAAGCTTGCTGTGTCTGTCCTGCTCCCTGCCACTGAAGGCCGAGGACTTTGAGGCAGCAGATAAAAGCGTCCAGATATGAACCAGGCCGTGTCTCTACCTGCCAGAGGCCTGCCAGGGCACCCAGGAGGCTGTATAGATGGTAAACACTGACATCCAAATTTATTGTCATTTTAGAAGCAATCTGACCCATGGGGCGAGAGCAGAATGAGCACTTCTCAGGGGTTTGCCAGCCAGGGGTGCCTGCTGACCCCCTCCACCGAGGGCCTCAGGATCATGTCTGGCTCCAGGAGCCTTTTCAGGAGGTCCTGGCACTCCCTGGAGACCCCCAGGTGCCTGGGCATGGAGATGCCTTTCTGCTGCTGCCACAGCATCTGGGGGATGTTGGTGTCGTCGAAGGGCAGGTGGGCGCACAGCAGGACATAGAGGATGACGCCCAAGCTCCAGACATCGCCCTTGCGGCTGTCGTGGGGCACCCCCTGCAGCACCTCGGGCGCTGCGTAGGCTATGCTGCCGCAGAAGGTGCGGCTCAGCTCCCGGCGGCCCCTGGGGAGCAGCTTGGCGAAGCCGAAGTCCGTCAGCTTCACGGTGCGGCCCTGCAGCAGGGCGTTCTCACACTTGAGGTCGCGGTGAGCCACCCCGCAGCTGTGGCAGTACCGGATGGCCTCGACCAGCTGGCGAAAAAGCGCTCTGGCGCTGTGCTCGGGCAGGGGACCCTCGCGCATCACGCAGTCAAAGATGTCCCCGTCCTCCGCCAGCTCCATCACGAGGTAGATCTTCCCCTCTGCAGACTCCAGTATCTCGTAGACCCGGATGATGTTCTTGTGGTCCAAGCGCCCAACGATCTGGAGCTCCCGGGGCAGGAATCTCTGAATAAATTCTGCCAGGAGAGGAGGCAAATTTGCTCACAGAGTGGGGCCAGGGCCATCCCTGAGCTGCTGATGCCCTGCACCTCCTGGCTGAGGCTATGGGGATGGGTAGAGGGAGGGAAGGGCACACAGTGGGTGGTCAGTGCCTTGTGGGCTGGCACCAAGCCTTCCCCCCAGGATGCTTGTCCAGAAGGGGTGCTGGGTTCTGCCTGCACTTGGGTCTCCCTGCAGTTAGGGGAGCGGCCAGCTAAATAATCTCTGGGTCATGGCCCCTGTCTGCTCTGCTGGGGGTCAGCATCTGGCCAAACTGCACTTAGGTGGAAAGTTTGGGAAATTTGTTTTCTGGCAGGAATGAAAAGTCAAGGAGGGATAGTGTCTCAGCCTGGAGTCCCTTTGGGGCCACCTCTTACCTTTTGGGCCTTCCCTCTTATCAATTATTTTAATTGCCACTTTCTTCTGATGCTTTAGGGATAAGGCCTCCTTCACTTTGGAGTAAGTTCCCTCCCCAATGGTCTTGCCAAGCTGGTAGCCATTGGCAAGCAAAAACGCCTCCATGTCCTCCTACAAGCTGGGACCGCTCAGTCTCAGGTCCTACACAACAGCATCTCAGCACCCAGGGGCTCCCTGTGCCCCCCGCTGCATGCACAGCACCCCAAGGCCCTGCTCGTGCCCTGGTGCTGTGTGAAGGGGAGCATAGGGGGACCTATTAAACCTGGGTGTGCTATTATGATGCAGCTGATGCTGCATGAATCAGAGATGACAGATGTGCATCAAAGTGGGTGGCCACTCGACCGGGCAGGGGGATAGGGCTGTGCTGGAACGCCCGCTCAGTGGGCACCGTGAGTGGGCTCACAGGGTGGGGAATGTGGGGGTTGCGGGGCTGGCCACACATGCTCCCCCTCCTTTTGCCATTGCTGCCCCTCTGTGTTCCTTCTCCTCTTTCCCCAGAGCAGGCTGGGGGGTGGCAGTAGGGGGTTCAGAGCTGGTGTGCTGCAAACACTTTGCTGCTCGGTGTCATCCCGCACCTCCAGCAAGGGGACGCCAAGGGCAGGCAGTGGCTGAGCCCTGTGCCAGCCTCCTGCTGCTGCTGCCTCGCAGCTGTGTGACCAAGCTGGGCACATCCAGCCAGCTCTGGCAGCTGGAACCAGAGGGGGCAGTGCCTCCTGCCCTTCGCAGGGCAAGGCCCGGCCCCGGCAAGCCCTGCTGCCCCCCTGTGGGGCTGGGGACCACTGGGGCCAGGCCCTGTGCTGCCAGCTCACGCCTGCTTCTCCCCGGTCAGCCACGTCCAGGGCCCGGACATGAGCTCCCAGGAAACACCGCAGGCCCGGAGGTTCCCCATCGAGGCAGGCGACTGTCCCAGCCCTGCCACGGCTCCAGAGGCTCAGGACCCGGTGGGTGCTGAGCAACCTGTGGGAAGGTAAGGGGGTGCTGAGCCCCACCAGGACTCCTGTGGGGTACAGGGGCTGGCCATGCTGTGCCGTGCCATTGCCCTCACCCTGCTCTCTCCCCACAGGCAGCTGCGGCGATGCCCCGGGAGCCACTGCCTGACCCTGCCCCACGTCCCCATTGACGTCTTCATTGCCATGGGAGGGAACTGCCGGCCACGCGCCACCTGATTCCCCTGCGCCGCTCAGCCCCTGCTGCAGGAGGCCGTGGAGCCGCGAAGGACACACATCCTTTAAACTCTTTATAATGAAAGGACATCTTAGAGCGTTGCTGTGCGTGCTGCCCTGCTCCAAGCTGCATGTGGAGCAGGACTGGGCCCGTGTTCCCTCAGTACCTCCCCTGGGGGGCCCGGAGCTGCCTGCCCCCAGCTCGGCAGGCTGAGGGTGGTGTGGGGACATGGCGGGGCTTGGGAGGCAGGAGGATGGGACTGGGGGACAGCAGGGTGTGAGGGGACAGGGCTGAAGGGACGTGAGGGGTGAGAGCTGAGGGGACGGGACCTGGAGGGACGTGAAGGGATGGGATGTGAGGGGATGGGGCTGAGGGGATGGGGCTGAGGGGATGTGAGGGGACAGGCATGAGGGGACAGAACGTGAGAGGACCTGAGGGGATGGGATGTGAGGGGATGTGAGGGGCTGGGGGGACATGAGGGGACAGAACATGAGGAGACCGGGCTGAGAGTATGGGATGTGAGCGGCTGGAGCAGAGGGGACATGAGGGGACAGACATGAGGGGACCTGATGGGATGGGATGTGAGGGGATGTGAGGGGCTGGGGGGACATGAGTGGACAGAACATGAGGAGACCGGGCTGACGGTATGGGATGTGAGCGGCTGGGGCTGAGGGGACATGAGGGGACAGACATGAGGGGACCTGCTGGGATGGGACGTGAGGGGACATGAGGGGACGTGAGGGGATGGGGCTCGGGGGACGTGAGGGGACAGAACGTGAGGGGACAGGGCTGAGGTGACGGAGCTGTGGGGCTGTGAGCGGACGGAGCACGAGGGGACGCGAGGGGACAGAACGCGAGGGGCCACAGCCGACGGGACACCGTTGGGGGCGGGCGAGTGCCCCCGCCCCGCCCCTCCCGTCCCGTCCCGCCCCGGGGCGGGGCCGCGCAGCGCGGGGCCGTTTGGCTCCTGTCGGCCGCCGTTCGCCGCTCGCCGCCCGCCCCCCGCCGCCCTCCCGCCATATTGTGGCCGCCGCCGGGAGCCGCCGCCTCAGGAGCCGCGATGGGTGAGGGGGGCGGGACGGGACGGGACGGAACGGGACGGGACGGAATTGGACCGGGCGGGACCGGGCTGGGAGCCGCCGGCCCGCCGGGGGCTGAGGCTCGGCCCGGGACTGCCCGTGCTCCTCACCGGGCCGGGGGCTGCGGGCAGGGCTCACCCAGAGCGGCTCCGGAGGGGCCTTTCCCGGGCGGGGGGAACCGGTGCGGCGGCGGCTGGGCCGGCCGGGGCTCGGTGCGGGGCCGCGGAGCTCGGCCTCATTCGGGGCGGGCTGCGGGAGGACGGACGGACGAACAGACAGACCGGCCGGCAGTCCCTGCCCGTGACCCAGCAGAGCAGTTGCCTCACCTCACATCAAGCCCCTCCGTATCTCCCAATTCCCAGCTAAACCGGACTGGGAATAGCTGGGGCGGCCACGGGCGGCCGCTGCTGTCAGCGCGGGTCCCGGCAGCGCCGTGAGCCCCCGGGGCTGTCCCCGCGCCCTGTCAGAGGAGCAGCTCTCGTTAGGTACAAGTCAATAACCGCTGAGCGCTGCCCCTCAGCAGGCCCCGCAGTGACAGGAGGTTTCTGTCAGCCTGGACGCGGTCTGAGGCCGAAGCTCCCCGCTCGGGGCCGTGGTGCTTCCCTGAGGCCTGACGGAGGGCACGGGGGTTGGAGGGGTGAGGTGAGCAGGGAAGCGAAGCCTGCAGCAGGCCTGTTCCATGTAAGCTTTGTCTCTGTGGCAAAAAAATAACGTCTTATCAATTTTCAGCTGCAGCAGCTTTTAACCAGAGTTATCCTCAGAGATCTTAAAAATGCCCTTTGTGGAGGGATGCTGCCTGACCAAGGTGTCAGGAGCTCCTGTGCCGTCTTCAGACGTCTCCTGCGAGGCTCAGAAGTGAGCGGCTGCAAGTCTGCGGCTGCACCGGCTGCAGCACCTCCCCGTCTAGAGCAGCTTCTGAAACTTAATGTGTAGCTTGATGTAAAACCTTGACTGGCAACTTTGAATAGAAAAATGTCCTCGGGCCTGTTGGAGCACGTCTGGAAACTGCGTGCGTTTTCTGTGGCTGAGGATGTTCGAAGGAACTTTCCCATCCTTCCCCCCCTCTGCCGTGTGGTTTCATGTTGGAGTTTGAAGCGGAGACGTTTCCAACAGCAGCCATTCAATACTTCCCACCTAAACTTTTTTAAAGTAACTTAAAATACACTAAGACTGCTTTTTCAGTGTTCTGGGCTAATAGATCTAAATTGTGGCAGAACGCTGCGATGCTTCGCGTGGTGTGGGCTGGGGGTCCTGTGGTTTGTTGGTAGCTCTGGGGTGTTGGTCTCGCCTCCTAGAGGTGCCCGTCAGTTCTTTCTTCGTTCACCGTGCAGATTACAGTTGTCCGAGTGTCTTTGCTGTGCTGCTCAGCCTGTGCAGCAGTGACATTTGACTCAACAAAACTTGTGGCTGATGAATTTAACTAGTTACTTGGCTATTTTGCTTTGTTTGCTTGAGTTCAGGAGAGCAAACATGAACTTTGTAAAGGGGAGCTTGATCATCAAAGTGGTGGGTGTAATAGGGAAAGTACTAATTCCTCCAGCCTTTCACTTTTAAGCTATTGTACTTTTGAAGTCCAGATAAACATGCTTATCAAAGCACAATGCTGCTTGTTTCTGTAGGAAAGCACATGCTGGGAGGGATGAGCTTTTTGGAATTCTGTAGCTCTCTGTAACTCTATTTCAGACTGCTTTAGGGCTACTGTATCTCTTGTGGGTCAAGTTTGAGTTGATCCTCAGTTTAGGAACTGTTACAAAGGACTCCCTGACCTCAGGTGAGAGGGAGTTCTCAGATCATCAATACACTCTTACAGAAGTCTGAAGGTCTCGGGACATGTAAATCAGGCTAAAGGGGATTTATAGGAGCCAAACCCCAGACTTTTGGGGTGAAAAGGTCAGGAGGAAGTAGAGTTGAAGTCAGTGTTCAGAGAACCAGACTCAAGGACAGCGAGTTCTCCTTACGTCGGGCACGGACAGCCAGAGGGAGGCCTAATCTCGGGCTGACCATGGTGAAAGACAAGTATGCTGCAGGGCTCTTAATTCCTCCGAGGAGAATTTTTGTGCTCCCCTCCCCCTCCGCAGGCAGCAGCGAGGCTGTTGCACATTCCTGCAGTGATATCACGGCCCTGGCTCTCGCAGCGAAAACCGACGGGAATGAGCCAACGGCGACTGCTGCACCAGCCAGCCAAATAACTGCGTGGATAAGTGCTCGGCGAGCACACCATGTACTCCGGGCAAAGCACCCGGCCCCAGGATGGCAGCAGCCTGTGTTTGAGACCACTGGGCAAGAGTACTGCCTCTGCTCGCTTGGAGCAGGCACTCGGAGAACCTGCAGGAGGATGTAAAAGCAGAATGAAACGAGCTAGCCAGGCCAGTGCGAGAGACAGAGCACAGCACTTGGCCTCTCCTCCAGGGTCAGCAGCGGCTGGGGCACTCCAGGGCTGTGAAGGAAAAGCCCCGAGTTGCTGCTTGCTTGGCAGGCCTCCTTACATAGTGTGGTTTCCTGTAGGCACAACTCTTCGGTTTCCTTTTCCCTTCGTCACCTTCTGAGCGATGAAGTGATTTTTATTCCCAATTTACTTTTCACTACAAAGCTATCAAAATGACATTTTCAATGGCAAACGACAGGCTCAGTAAAGGAACCTGTTCTGGGCTCGTGTGTGCTAGCAGTTTGGAGCTGCCTCTCCACGCAGTGCACGCTGATAATTAACTAGTTGTGTATTCTCACCATAACCAGCTCCACTTAATCGGTTCTTCCTGAACACAACTATATAGGCTTCGCTTTCTACATTCTCAACTAAAGGATTAAGTTGTCCTGGACGCACTTCTCAAGAGAAGTTAGGTCTGTGTCTGTAGCTGCTGTTACGGAGAACCTTTATGCTGTGTTGTAAAACAAGTGCTTTAAACATCCATTTCAGAATTGCCTGGAGACATACCTGTAGTGGCGTATAACGCATTACGTATCCGAGGTTCAGAAGAACTTTTGTTTCTGTTGATTCTCAAACTTCAGGAACTTTCACAAATAAGACAGAAGAAACGGAAAATTCACATAAGCACTGCTAATTATTGAGTAAATTTAGAGTGGGTTTACAAACTTACTTCAAGCAAATCTCGGCTGTTACCCCTGTTACAGCTGCAAGACACCAGCTGTGGTCTTCAGTGCCACACTATGCTCAGAAATCGGTGGTTAATGCTTGGCTACGTAGAGAGAGGGTTTAGGTTTTGAGACACTGCAGAAACCCGTAATGCTGTTTCATTTGTTGCTGTTACTGATTTCTGGGGCCAGGGCCTGCAGGGAGGCAGATGGCAGGGGGTTCCTCAGGCTTTTCAGGCGACTTTATGGACTGGAGAAACGTTCTGCCAGGGAGACGAGACCTGGAGGGTGTAAGCAGCAGGGCTGTCAAATGCAACTTTTTAGTACGCTGACTGTGTTTTGCTCTTATTTGTGGAGCTCAGGGATTTTTCTTTCCTTGTAGCTGACCACGTTCATGCTGTGGCAGGGAAGACTTGGTCTGGAAGAGGCCTTTCTGGCCTGCTGCTTGCTCAGTTGGGCTAGCTTTGAGAGGTACCGAGGGGCTGCCAACTGACCGAGATCAGTGCTTGTAGTTCATCAAATGCGTTAATTTACCCTTGTGTAATTCTGCTGCTGGACTGAACTCCAAACGTGTGGCTGTCAGCTCTCCTTGCTGGCCAGGTGTTGCCTTAGGTACATGTCTTGTGGCAAGCAACAGAACTGTAACAGGTACCGTACAAAGATCACCCTCGTGGAAGGGTGTTTTGGCTTAACAACGCCTGCTTAGATCTGTCCGTGTAACTGTTCCTCTGTGCTGTCCCTCCAGTCTGACTCAGCAGCACAAGTCCCGATTTAGACGTGTGAGCCCCTGCAGTGACTCAGCTCGGAGGCTTTAATCAGCAGCTGAAGAACTGTTGGAAGCAGTGGCTTTGTGTAAGGCAGGGAAGTGGGGAGAGTCAGCTGGCAAGAAGCGAGGCTGCGTTTCTGATTCAGTAACATTAAGAAGCCGTTATAATCCTGGCGTGGTAGCAGTGACCCTGGAATCGCCTTTCTGGCCGAGTGCTGTGGCTTTGTTGGCTTTTATACGGGTGGTTACGGGACCTGAGTGCTCTGGTGAGCCTTGGGTCCCACTTCCACCCTGCTTTTTCATTTATGTGGTAAAAACTTTTGTATCATTCAATATAGGGTAAGGAGGAGTGTGGCATTCTGTTTGTTCTTTGGCTTACGTGACAACGGGAGGGTTTCTCCTCGTAGAAGCCGACCACTGCCAGCAAACCTACAGCAGGAGCCAAACTTCTCCAGCCTCCCGGAGGGGTTTCCTTTACCCAGGGAACTGAAAAGGTATTGATTGATGTAAGCTTCACCCCTAAGTTTGTTCCCGTAGCTCCTGCAAGAGAATTCTCAGCTCACAGACCACCTGGAAGCATTCCCAGAGTGAATGAGCTTGATAAAGCCTGTCTTTGATTTACACTTACCACGATGATGTGATTCCAAAGGTGTTAGCATCCAGAACTCGGCAGATGTGGGATCTTGTCAAGCTTAGGCTGAGCAGCATCCTAGATGGAGTTAATTCTGTAAGTCTCAGTGTGCTTGTTTCTGTTTTCTGGAGGGAATGCTGTGAGGTTCGGGGCGCAAACAGCAGGTCCTCAAGATCCTCTTCCAATTCTTGGAAAATGCGTTAAAGCTCCTGTAGGTTTGTGGAACCGCTCAGTCTGCGGGGCTGTTCAGAAGGGATGGGCTGACGGCTTGGCAGACTGTTGCTAACATCCAGACAAGTTGTACCTCTGCTCCAGGGAAGACGAATCGGACTATCGAGGTTAAAGTAAGAGCAGTGCACCCTGAGCCACTCCGCATCGCTCCTGCGGCGGGGAGGGGCTGTGTACGGCTGAGGAGATGTGGGTGCTTCCAAGGAGCCGGCCGAAGCCAGGTTTGACTGGCCAGTGACAAAGGAACTGGCAGTGATGTTCCAGGGCAATCCGAGGGGTGTTGCTCAGAGGAAACCAGCTCCCTGGGAAACCAGGCTGTCTCCTGCAGCAGGATGGCAGAATGAGGTGTGATCGTGTGATTGAAGCAGCTGGACTGGCTTTTGCTGGATATGGAAAAGCTGTGTTGTTGTTTCCACTGGTAGAGGAGGCGCCTCGTTCTAATTCTGTCCTACTTGTTGTTTTCCTTTCCTTTCTAACAACACATCATGCTGTGATGTCCCTGTAGAACAGAGCGAGCTCCAGGCCTCGTCTAACAGTGCTGCTCCCAGGCCGGCAGACTGGGCTCAGCTTGACGTGTTGCCTGGGCAGCTCTGGGGGCAAAAATCCAGTCCTGTGCTGCTTGTGAAGGGTCGGTGCTGGGATGGTGCTGCCTGGCCAGGCTGCCTGCATCTCCCTGTGGCATTGCCCTGTGCTGGGACACCTGGGAGGTGTGTGTGTGCTCGTCCCTGTTCTTCAGCAGGCTGTTGGATCGGCTGACACCACTGTGCCTCAGGCACCCGGGCCTTGTGGTGTGGCGGGGATGGGTGCGGGCACCCGGCGTGCAGGGAACGGGGCTGGAGAGAGGTGAGCGGGGCTCTGCCAGGAGGGTTCGGCCGCCGTGCAGGGAATGGGGAACCTGGGGCAGCTGCGGGCTGCTCGGGGGAGCTGCTGCCAGGCTGTGGGCTGAGCACTGAGGTGCAGGAAGCAGCCTGAGCGCCCCGCTGCTGTGGGGCGCTGCAGGGAAGCCGGGAGCCCAGGCCTTGTGCCTGAACACCAGAATGACTCCGTGATTCCAGGGTGTGAGCTGAGGCATCCTGATGTAAGGCAGGGCCTTGCTGGCTGTGAGAAAAGAAATCTGTCCTAGCAGAGGCGCGGTGCGAGGCATTGTCCTAGCGCTTTGTGGAGGTTTGGGTGGGAAGCTTCGAGCAGCTAAAAGAAACTTGCTCTAGTTAGGTGTCCAGTGCCGCTTAGTCAACACTTTTACAGAAACGCAGAAACTTCTCGGAGCAACAACTTATGTTAAGCTGCAAAGTGAAAATGCGTGGCTGGAGCATTGCCTGCACATCACTCGTAGATGACTGTGGGTGATTTGCTTTTCCTGATCAGAGAATCAGACTGCCCCTCCAGCCTGGCTTAGTGGGATTGTTGTGTGGGTAGAATTTCAGTTAATAGTTAACGCTGCCGAAGCCTGGCTTGCAGACATACTGGATGAGCCAGATGTTTTGTGCAGAGAATTTGTATGTGCTTGGCCTCCTGCTGTCACTTTTGTTCCACGTGTTCACACTTGCTGCAGCCTGGTGCTGACAGCATCAGCTGAGCTCACGGTGAAGTTACGATCTTGCCCCGGTGACATCGCTGCCGTAGAAATGGGAGGTAATGTCACAAATTGGCATTCCAATGTCAAAGTATTGGGACCGGATGGACTGGCAAAAGTCAACGGAAAGGACCTGAGGAGATGTGTGTGCGAAATAAAGTAGAAAAGCAGTGGTGGTTGCACAGAGGTGTGTGGTTGTACAGCCGGCACAGAAAGTCACCCTGCAGGGGCTGACTGTGTCCGTGGGGGTTCCCTGCAGCGTCACGGTGGTGTTCAAAGCTCCTGAAGTGACGAGCCTTACGCTGCGTGGCATAAGGGTGAGCACGCTTACGCCACGCAGAGTGTGCGACCTTGCTGCCTGGCCGATTTCCTTCTCCGTGCTGACACCCGGCTCTGGGCTGGCGGGGTGTGCCTGCGGAGCGGGGTTGTGCAAGTCCCTGGGCAGCTCGGCTGTCATGTGCCACTCAGCTATTTGTGTGACCAACTGGCTGGTAAGCCCAGGCATACTGCTAAGCCACTTAATCGCTTTTTCTTCTTCCCTTTCATAAAAACTACCTTTTAATTGGGGACTTTGCCTTCCAGAGGGAGGTAGCAAATTTGTCTCTGCTAGGGATTCTGTTGTAATCTTTCTGAATTAAGCTGTCGGCTCTTACTCCTTTATGTGCCTGCATCAGCCATTAGTCTTGGGGTAGTCATGTGGATGCTTCACCTACAGAACGGATGGCAGGGGTGAAATTATTTCCTGAATTAAAATCTCTACGTAGAATGACGCCTTGCTCTGGTGAGATCAGCTATAAACAACCTCCTGTACGTTTTGTCTTCTGTCTCCTGAAGTAGCTGCTACTCAGTCAAAAATAATAAAGATTCTTCCCTCCATCCTGGCGTACGGCCCTGCTGGGAAGGGGAATGGCCAAGGGGGAGCATGGGCCTGGCTTCTGAGAGCTTCAGGCTGCTTCCTTGCTGCGTCAGTGGTCCTTGAGGTAGGCATGTCAAATGCCTTTACAAACATGCCAGTTATTGCTCTGAATCTCTGCCTTGTGAGAAGAGAGCTCAGGAAAAAAGGAGCCCTGCTCTGACTTGTTTCAGCCCTCCATTCTCTTTGGAGGCTCTGTGTGTTTTCCTTGGTGGTGCTCAAGTATGATGCGCTCCCTTTTTCATAGAACCACCGTGTCCTAAACAGCTACTGAAAGGCTTTCTAATACAGCTCTGGGATGCTGCTGCTTCCTGATGAAGAACTGGTGGCTTTTTTTCAGCCTTAGAGGTGCCAATAAGCTTGCAGCCCGCTGTGCTACACCTCCTCAAGCCTTGGGATGTCTCTGGGGTCAGCTGAGCTTCAGAACGGGCTCAGGACTGTTTGCCAGGGGCATGGGTGTCTGTTGCAGTGCAAGTGACCAGAGGAACTTGATTTTTTTGGTGGTGTTTTTGCTTTATCTGTTGCCGTTCACAAGAATGTCCTTGCTGATCTGGCCAGGGAAGGGAATGCCCTCTCAGAAAGCAGATAGCATTAAAAGGAGTGTGACTCTCCTAATGTTTAGTGTCTCTACTTACTGTGTTGAAATCCTATGACTGAAAGTATTTTGTTTCTTCGTGTTAACGTGAATTCTTCTGGTTGTTTCCTCTTTCCGTAGCAGTGAGCGGTTGGATAGCTGTATGCTGTACCTGTCTTTCTTTGGCTTGGCTGTGGGCCCTGCTAGCAGGAGGGCAGTAAGGTCTGAAACTTCTCTAGCTGATCTTGGAGGGCTTCCAGAGTGGCTGGAGGCAGCTGATAAGTCAGATGTGGACTTTCTGTAAGCAACGTGCCTGAGGAGTGCTTAAAGGTTGAAGGAGGAGGTAAGAGGAGATAGCTGCCGACTTTCACAGGGTACGTCTTCCAGCTGCTGGGGGCAGGTGGACAAAACGCAGATACTGGTGTCCAGCTGACTGCCAGGGAATCGTCGTCTGGTCTCAGGGCTAACAGGCAATTTGCTGCTCTGTGTTATCGCTGCTTCTTTCCTGTCCTGGGAAGGGCACAGAAGAGAAGCCAAGTGATCTGTCCCATAAATGGGAGAAGGGGAGCGTTTGGAAAGATGACAAAAGGAGTTGGCGTGGTCAAAGCAGGGGGTTGTAGCTGGGTGCAGCTGAGGAACTGATATCCTTCTGTGCTCAGGCTACTGCTTGGCCCTGGTTGTTTTTACTGTGCCAAATAGTGGAGTGTCACTTCCCTGACTAGGGGGCAAATACACGAGTAATCAGGTTTGAAGTACCGCATTAGTCAGATATGAAGCAGCAAAATAAGTAGGTCAGGTACTGAACGCTTGCAAACATGGCCTGTGATATGTACAGCTTGTCTCTTTGCAGTGTTTTTATTGGAGTTTTAAAGTCAAGGCTCCAGTTTACTGTGAGCTCCGTTGGGTTTTTGCCATGCAGATGTGGTTTGGTACTTCCACGAGCTGCTCCGAAATGCTGAAGTTGATGCAGTCACCGACTGATGATCAGAACGGTCTTCAGCAGATGTCTGTGGGAAAGGAACGTCAAGGTGTGGGTTATTCCCTGACGGTACAAGGGAAATAAGTTCTGCTAATACCAAGTTAGAACTTATTTACGCAGCTCCTGAGGACAGTGAAGCTCTTTGAGGAGATGCTTTTCGTATGGGTAATGTGCTTCAATGTTGGGAAGTTGGATGCAGGTTCTTTTCAGAACAGTAAATCTGCTCTGCTTCCTACAAACTTAATACGTCTTGCCACAACAACACATCACCTGAACTAATCTCAGGATCATATTCCAGCTTGAAGCTTTTACTTCAGTGTGTAAGAGACCAGCTCTTACTTTTTACATTAAAAGGCGATTTAATCTGGCTGTTCTTTGCTTTTTTATGTGCACTGACTTTCTTGTTGCAAACAACAAGCTGGTAAAGGAGCAGACAGTGACCAGAAATCTGAGGCCTTTTTTTTTTCTTCTTCACAGAAACCATGGCGAGTCCTGGAAAGGATAACTATCGAATGAAGAGTTACAAGAACAAAGCCCTAAATCCTGAGGAAATGCGTCGGAGAAGAGAAGAGGAAGGAATTCAACTGCGCAAACAGAAACGAGAGCAACAGGTAACTCTCATCTTGACTAGCTTGTGTACAGCCTTAACGCAACCAAGATTGTGCTGCTGCCAAACGGGAATCTTCAAGGATCTGTGCATTAAGGTTTGTTGGCAGTCCTCTTATTTTTCCTGTTCTGAGATCTTGCTTTGCTTTTCCTTTGTACCTAGTACAGAGTGTCGCTCATACCAAGGGCTCTCCAAGCACTTTGTCTTTACGGTACTGAAGGTTTTTGTTCACAGATCCTTGTTTTTAACTTTTTTTATTAATTAGTGAATGGAGTTGCTTCATCAAGAAGCAGGGAGAGTAAGTGAAAGTATGGGCTGCATGCATTTCTTAACTCTGAGCTGTATTTTTTTTTTTTTTGCTTGGAGGTCTGTGAAAGTGCAAGGTGATTCTTGGGTGATATGTGTGGCTCAGACTAAACGATTGCATCATCTGCAAGCTGCCTTCTCCCTGTTTTCCTTAACTTGTCAGGCCAAATTCTGCACTTGCCTATACCAGTGCTTCAGTGACTTGGGCATTTGCATATCTGAGAGCAAGACTTAGCATGTTTTATTATCAGGGTTTGTATGCCAAGCTAGTCTTCAGTGTGCAGAGCTGTTATTAATGACTGCTTTTCTATTCCGGTTACGCTTCGTCTATAGCTGACGGGATCTTGTTTGAGGAACAAGAATGTCTGCTTATGAAGACTGTTAATCATTGCTTTCTAATAATGACTCCTGTGCTTTGCTCCCTGTTAGCTCTTTAAAAGAAGAAATGTGGAACTGATCAATGAAGATGCCTCCATGTTTGATAGCCTCCTCGTGGATTCCTATGTCAGTTCTACAACATGTGGGGTAAGGTGCCTTTCCTTGTTGCGATCATGCCTTCAGATAGATTTAATGCTGTGGACTGCATAAAACTGATGAACTGCAACCTGATTGTTTTTCCCTGGTTTGGGGAATGTTGCTGGTACTACTACAACAAACTGGAGAAGTCTGCCAGGAAGCAAATAGTGTGCTGTAATCTCAGACAGCACATCTTTGGATTAATAGCATTGTGGTAGGCTGTCCTGGCCGTGATACCTTAAATAAGCGTAATGTGACATGGAACTGTTGTTCTTTTTCCTTGCCATCCCTTCAGGAAGGAGTGATCACAAGAGAGATGGTAGAGATGCTTTTTTCAGATGACCCTGACCTACAGCTAGCAACCACACAGAAATTCAGGAAGCTACTTTCCAAAGGTAAAAGTCACTCATCCCTGCCCTAGGGTCTGGCATAGGCTTTATTTCAGAAGTATTTGTGCGCTTTAGTGTTATACAGAAGCTTTTCCAGCTTTGAGTTTGGGGAAGGCTGTAATCTAGAAACTTGATGATCTAGTAAATTTGCTAACTGTTTACTATTGAATACATTTTACCAAAAGTGGTTCTGAGGAGTTGTCCTGCCAAGTTCAGTACAGCTTGAAACCATTCAGGTCAACAATACTTCACGCTTGTTGTTCCCTTGTATTAGACTTGTATACTATTTTGACACAGCATTGCTATTTCAGAGCCAAATCCTCCAATAGATGAAGTGATAAACACTCAAGGAGTGGTGGACAGATTTGTTGAATTCCTGAAAAGAAGTGAAAATTGCACGCTACAGGTAAAGCAGACTGTTAGGAATTCTTCGTGGCTTGTAGCTGTTAAATCTTTGCAGCTGAGCAGCATGAACCCGCTGGTGCTATTAGATAAAAGTGGTCTTGAACCCAAAAGATGCGGGTTGTATGATATATGGGAGAAGATAAAGATAGCTTTAATGCTTGGAAAGGGGAAATAGAAAAGTTACAGATTGCTATAAATTCGGTTCTTGGAAAAATACTGGCAAAAATAATGAAAAACCATATTTCAATTGCAGCAGAGGGGAATTTGGCCTTACTGTGTCTGATGTTGCTGCTGGAAGCTAGTGGAGCCACAGAGTAAATGTGTAGGGAGCAATTGTGTAAGGAAAATCCTCCATTATTGGAGGCTTTTAAGAACAGGCTAAGTGGCTGTTAGAAGTGACATAGGTAGTACTGACCCTGCCGTGGGGCAGAGGGATGGACTAGATGGCTTTTTGAGATTCCTTCCAGCTTGGTAATAACTATAGTTATCTTGTAGGAGTTAAAGATACTTCCATACATGGAGTTGGATCTCAGAGCTGATGGCTGCCTTCATAATTTTCTATCTTCCCTCTGGCCCAGGGCCACGTATCATGAGGGATCTTTGTAGTGTTAGCCAGATGAGAGGGTGGGCTAGAACTGCTTGCACTGAATAGATAAAGCTTCCTGTTCCATGTATTTCTGGGGTATGCATCTTCACTTTCGTACAGGAAAGTGATTGTAGAGATAAATGTCTTCACTCGTTAAGCTGAGCCTATGGGAAGGCAGGTGTGGGTTTTTCTTGTTGTTCAAGAAAAATCTTTTTCTTAGTGTATTGAGGTGTTTTGTTGGGGAATGCTTTCTCTTAAGTGTTTTAAGAGAAGATGAAAGAATTCTAGCTGAAATTTAACAGCAAATACATTGCTATGTTGGGGGTATTTATTCACACTTCTGTCTTTTCTACTTGTTTCAGTTTGAAGCAGCGTGGGCACTGACGAATATTGCGTCGGGAACTTCCCAACAAACAAAAATAGTAATTGAGGCCGGGGCAGTTCCTATCTTTATAGAGCTGTTAAACTCTGACTTTGAGGATGTTCAAGAACAGGTAAGGTTCACTTCTTACTTTGGGGTTAGGGAAAGAACCACAGCAGATCACGCACAATTAAAACGCAATGTTTAAAATAAGTGACTAGTCTGAGAGCTGGTTTCAGACCACAAACCGAAGTGTCTGTTACCTGGAGTTACAGGAAAGTGCTTTCTTAGTACACTACCCTTTTCTTCCTCTGTTTGGAAACTGCGTGAATGCTAAAACTGTTGCTGTTTCCTTTCAGGCTGTCTGGGCATTGGGGAACATTGCTGGAGACAGCTCTGTGTGTAGAGATTATGTCCTTAACTGCGCTATTCTTCCTCCCTTGTTAATGTGAGTAGCCATGAATACTTGCCAATACACTTTGTGAGTCCCACTGTACTGCAGCAGAGCAATATTTGAGCTGGATGAATAGATTCCCTAGCAATGTGTGTTGATGGGAATCAAACCATTGGTACCAGATGATAAACTGGCAGCTCAGACAAGTATCTGATAACTAGTGGGACTTGGTAGATAACATGCCTTCTCACAAACCCACAAACCTTTACACTGCTCTGAATCTGCAGCGGATGCTGTTTCAGTGTGCTTGCCTCTCTGAAGTCACAGGCCTTGCTGTTTCACTGTGTCCCTCCAAATGCCTGTTCTTGTGCTTATGCTGTGGATTTCAGGTGCTTGTCTGAGTGGGCTTCTCTAGGACTGAGGGAAGGGAAGCAGGTCTCTGCATACCACCTTGCCTCTGAGCTTGCAGGTGTGGTACATCCCAGCACAGTTAGAAGATCTGTCTGTCAAGAGTGTGCTCTCCAGCACCACTTGCTGTTTTGGAAACAATTGTTTACTGTATCCTGTCCTTGGCAAACTGATGCTTTGTCACAAATGACGTGGTTTGCTATACTGGTACTCCTGTCAGTCCCCTCTCTCAGCAATTACTGACCGAAGCCTTCCTCAGCCCCCAGGACTTACCGTGTCCGCTGCAGAGTAGAGACAGCAGTTTGTCAGCTGGTCGCTGGGAGGCCATCTCACCTCTGGTGCAAGTGTCTGGGCTGAATTTGATCTTGGAACTGCATTTGATTAACTTATACTTCTTCCTGCAACTTGTCTAGCATGGAGCTTGCCTGTTCCATGTCACTGTAGTGTTAGGAAAATAGCTGTTTGCTCTAGAAGTAGTTGTGTTTCACTCCTTCTTGCTCATTAAGAGGCTCGAGTGACACACAGCATGGCTTGAGCTACAGCAAATGGAATAGTGGTTTGATTTAAAGTTGTACAATTGTTTTCTTTTTTGGATTCCCTTGCTGGTTTCCAGCAACTTATGTTCTTCATCAAGGATAATGCATGGTAATTGTCTCTTTAGGCTCCTTACAAAGTCCACCAGGTTGACAATGACACGAAATGCTGTCTGGGCCTTGTCGAACTTATGCAGAGGAAAGAGTCCACCACCTGATTTTGATAAGGTGAGAGTAAATGCCTCGTTGGCAGATGTGATGGGGAGACACCCAGCCAAGATATTTGTCTAAATTATTTTTGGCTGTTGGACTTCTGTAAGATGTTCTGGGAGGGAACGGGGTGAGGTTCTTCCTGCTGAGGTGGATCTTAGTGTTCAGCAGATATCTGAGTGCCTTTTTAATATTCTGCCAACCTCGCTGCATGGCTCTGTTGGCAGCCCATCAGCTCAGTCCCTCGAGGAAGGGGCAAACCCAGACTTCTGTGCAATGAGCACCTACTCAGGGCTACCCTGAACTCTTTTGTTGTGAATGCTGGAAGCCTGCAACTTTGAAATTGAGACTGAAAACTCAATTCTGAGGCATCCGGATTTTACAAAAGAGGACCTCTGTAGCTACATTACAGCTGCGGTAGCTTTCTTCTTTCCCTTCCCTGGTATGGCAGTGGCTCTAGCGTTTCTGCTGTCGTTCAGATCTGTCTCATCCTTTTTTTGTTTGGTAAATCCAAAATGGTTTAAGATCAGTGTGTTTTTGTTTTGTGTTTTTAAAATGAAAGCTTGCTTATCAAAGCTGGGAAGCCTGCAGCGAGGGGTGAAATCTAAATTGAGTGTAAATATAAAAACAAATATTTGAAGCACTTGGAAGTGTAACTGTTGATGGTTGCTGTTCTGAATACCAAGCTTTTTAGGGTTAGTGAGAAGAAAAATGGAGCAGTGCTCTTGCATAAGAAATGTAAGGAGCTTCCAAACTGCAGTGTGCACTTGTCTCAGGAGTCTACACTTAGTCCAAGAGGAAGGGCTGTAACTTTAGTTTAGTAGTAAAGCTGTTGAGGTAACTTTAAACCATGATTATGAGGTATGTAAGCCAGCAAGGAAGCTGCTGACTTTGGGGAAGGAAGCTGTGGACGTTCAATATTGTTATCTTGTCAGTCAGCGTGGCCATGTGTTGTTGGTATGCAAATGTGGTGGTCCTCGACAGGCTGTGACTAATGCGGGGTGGTGGCTGTTGTTGTAGGTATCTCCCTGCCTGCCAGTGTTGTCCCGACTATTATTCAACAGTGACTCTGACTTGCTGGCAGATGCATGCTGGGCTCTTTCCTATTTATCAGATGGCCCCAATGAGAAAATTCAAGCAGTTATTGACTCGGGGGTGTGTCGGCGACTGGTGGAGCTGTTAATGTAAGTATCTTGTCTCACTGCTTTAGCCCAGTGAGACTGGGCAGCAGTTCATTCCCAAATTGTCAGAGCACTCCCCACCTTGTGGGGGCAGGATCCAGGCACTGCCTTAACCAGCTCTGCTGGGGCAGTTACAAAAGAGGGTCGAAGCTGGGTGGGAGCTGTAGGTTACCAATCTCTTCTTTCTGAGAGGCAGAGCATTTTCTAGTGCTGGAGTGCTAGTTAATACTGTACACTAAGAATTTAGTAAACAGAGGTTTGGACTGAGACTAGGGAATGGAATACTAAGTAATGCAGATAGGAGACTGGAGAGAGGATTTCCTGAATATTTGGGTACAGTGATCTATTTGTTGTCCTTGCACCATCGTTCCTGCAGGCACAATGACTACAAAGTGGCCTCCCCAGCTTTGCGAGCGGTTGGCAACATCGTGACGGGAGATGACATCCAGACCCAGGTGAGGGGGATCGGAATGTTTTACAGATGCAGCTAAAGAGGAGTACAGCTCTTAATAATATTTATGGAAGTTGGGACGTATGGTCTTGTATGTCTGCAGCAAGTTTACTTAGGATCAAGGTGCACAGTTTGCTTTTTTTCCTACTCTGGAGAGTGTATTTTTAGTGCAATTTCAAAAACTCCAACTCTGTTTTGGGGATATATGGGTGGTGGGGTGCAATACCTTTCTTTACTACATAATGTAGAAGTGCCAATGCTCCCCTCTTCTCTAAAAGGTCAGGGAGGGAAGTGCAGTGCCCGTACAGCCTAT
The DNA here is from genome assembly GCA_011075105.1 of Heteronetta atricapilla. Lineage (NCBI taxonomy): Eukaryota > Metazoa > Chordata > Aves > Anseriformes > Anatidae > Heteronetta > Heteronetta atricapilla. The sequence goes on along the minus strand of CM021753.1, from coordinate 5,946,822 downwards.
TCACTGTGTGAAAATTGAAAGTATTTAACTTCCTGCCTGATACCGGTGATCTAACTACTGCTTTCTTTCTCTAAAGGTGATTCTGAACTGTTCAGCATTGCCATGTCTCCTTCATTTATTAAGTAGTCCTAAGGAGTCAATCAGGAAAGAAGCCTGCTGGACTATATCTAACATCACAGCAGGAAACAGAGCACAAATACAGGTACAGCATTGAGTCTTCTCTAGTCCACCTGTAAAAATTCTAGTTTCCAAGCTCAGTACTAAGAACTTGCATTTTTTTCATATCTGAGGCTTTGAGGCTGTTTTTTCCATATCCTTTATTCGGAAGTTACTTGCAAACTTCTGCACCTAGCCATCTGCCAAACAAAAGCATAAAAAAATAGTGCTAATTGTACCTACAAAGGCTGGGCTGAAATGAGTCCCACAGGTTGGATCATTGGAGTAATGAGAGACACAGCCCCAGTTTCTCTAAATGCAATTAGAAATACCCCTTTGAAAAGCTGTAGCTTGTTGAGTTTTAATTACCCTTTCAATGACCTATGTACAAAGGCAGATAAATGATGAAAGCATTCCTACAGTATTGATGTGATAATAAAGATCTACTGTGCTAGTTACAGAATTGAATATCTTGCATGACTGGGATCTTGCTGAAGAATGTAATGGAGGAATCACTGAAGGGAGTAGATTGGAAAGTTCTTTCTGAATTGGAAAATTGAAGTAGAGATTTTGTTCAGGTTTCTTAATAGCCTTTTTAGAAACTGTGTTGTCAATTCAAACACTTCTTACTATTCTCTCTCCCCAGGCAGTCATAGATGCAAACATTTTCCCGGTACTGATAGAAATCTTGCAGAAAGCAGAATTCCGTACGAGGAAAGAGGCAGCATGGGCAATTACAAATGCAACGTCAGGAGGAACTCCTGAACAGATCAGGTACTCCCCGTGGCTCCTCTTAAGGGAAATCTGACTGAGTGTATGGTAGCTTTGTCTTTATGGGAACTGCAAGAACAAGCAACAAGGGACTAATTTGGAGAACCTCGGGAGAGTACCTGAGACACAGGCCAAGCTATACAGATCAGATGCTGTGCTGTAAATTGTAGTTTCCTTCTGAATTAAGGATAAGTCAGTCCAAACAATTCCCCCACAACTCCTTCCCATGCCATTTACATAGCCTAGACTAGGCTAAATGTCCAAACTTGATGACTGATTAAAATCTGGTGTGGATCTAATTTGAATAGCACCTGCATTTCAAAAAATGTTCTTTTTTTAAAAAAAGGGGAGGGGTTGTATACAAATGCAAATAAGAGGCTAAAAATTAGCCTTGCAAAATAGAAATCTTACCTTTAAAATAAAGCAATATATTTTAGCTCGACTCACTTCTGTTCCTTATAACTGAGCACAGGGTATGCTAGCTATCCTGAGAGGTGTATGTATGTTCTTGGTGCTCTCTTTAGATACCTGGTAAACTTGGGTTGTATCAAGCCTCTCTGTGACCTGCTGACTGTCATGGACTCCAAGATTGTTCAGGTGGCGCTGAATGGCCTGGAGAACATACTGAGGCTTGGAGAGCAAGAAGCTAACCAGAGTGGGACAGGCATCAACCCTTACTGTAGCTTGATCGAAGAGGCGTACGGTAGGTTGTGGTTGGTGGTCTTGGTGCTACTGTCTTTGAAAGCAATCAATTATATTGAAAGGTCTGATGCTAAGTTTTTTTTAGTTGCTTTTCTGACTAGTGCAGGGATTTGGTATATTCTAAAATAGTCAGTATTTGCTCCAATAATAGATCACGCTGTCTTTTTTTAGAGTCTTACGATACAGCGTAAGTCAAAACACTAGGAAGCAGAAACTATCATACTTATCTGGGTTTCTTAGAGCTGGATGCCAACTGGATAATTGTGGCTCTCACTGTGGGGAATATTAATCAAACTAAGCTGAGCTAAGTAAGAAGTCCGTGACACTTCTTGCTGCAGTTGTATGATGGAAATCCAGAGAGACTTAGCTTTTCCCTGTAGAGGCCTAATTTGGTGTTTCTTGTCCTGCTCCTAATGCTTTGAGGAACAGTTCCTATTTTGGTCTGAAATGTCCTGTATACTGCCAGCGTCTCTTTTGCCCTCTCACTGACTATTACATCGTGTGTCCCAGTAAGAATAATTCTTTAAATTCTTGAATATGTAATGGTTGGATGCTTCCTGTTCAGCAGTGGATTTAATTAGGACAGCTTAAGCTGTAGCTGCCCTTCTGCTGGAGATTACTGGGACAGACCCTACCTCCTTCCCCCTGCAACTGCCAAACTTTTCACAGCCAGTGATATTTATTTCACTGATGATCAGTTTTGTGCTTGCAGCTCTCTGCTGGAGACTATCTGCTTTAGCTGTATCAGCTAAACCTCCAGTTGGAAAGGCATTAATGCTTTCTGATACAGATTAAATCCACAGGCAACTCTGAAGAAACAGGAGTAGTTAGCTTTAGCTGTTAGTGCTGCTCACAAAATGCTAATCTAACACAGACAAGGGTCTTGCAATGAATAGGGGGAAGAGTGGAGGATGGATCTGGGACAGCGTGAACAACAGGACCTCTTTGTTTCATTGCATTTCACTTTTTCTTCTCTAAGGCTTGGATAAGATAGAGTTCCTGCAGAGCCATGAGAACCAAGAGATCTACCAGAAGGCCTTTGACCTGATTGAGCACTATTTTGGAGTAGAGGATGACTCCACCCTAGCTCCCCAGGTCGATGAGAACCAGCAGCAATTCATCTTCCAGCAAGCTGAAGCCCCCATGGAAGGTTTCCAGCTATAATGTGCCTGGGGGAAAAAAAAAAAACACACCACCACAAACTTGCCAGAAAGCAACTGGGAGCAGCTGATTGTCCCATTCCTCCTTGCAAACGGAAGGTTGAACACCCACTCCACCTGTTAGGAAACAATTCTTCCTTCAAACAGCTAGAAACAGTGCTTTGTCCTCATGGAAAGGAGGGGATATCTTGCACATTTTTTCTTTTTGCTGCTGCATACGTGTCTTTAATGCAGGCATCTGGGTGGAGGAAGAACACTGAGGTAACAGATTGCACCTCTTGGGGTTTTTTCTTTGTGGTGATCTCTCCCAAATGTCACTTCTTACCTCGGGTACTTAATTGAGATTTCAGCAGTGGGTTGGGTAAGAACACAAATAGAAGGTAAGCATTCTGACAACAATAATTCTGGAAACCTGGGTTGATCTATTTAATTTTTTGCACATATTACTCTTATTAAAGACTCTAATTTGCCAAGAGCAAAGTTTAGCCCTGGCCTTTCTGCGACCCTCCTTCAGTGGACAGTCCTGACAGAGCTGGGCCAAGTTCCCCTGAGACATGCTGTAAACGGATGAAGAAGCAGGACCTTCTCCCCCTCCTGGGAAGAGTTTTCTGGGGGAAGGATTCTTCCCTTGGCCTAGATTTTCTTGTTCCTGGAGAACTGCTAGTAGCATTTACAAGGAAAAAAGCACCACGACCCCAAAGCTGGTAACTGAAGAGGGCGGGATGCTGGGGTGGTTTCTGGAAGGAAGCACAGCTGCCGCTGCACGGGCTTTGTTTGCATTGCTACTGATTGAAGTCACAGAACTGTTGAAATGGTGAAGCTGCTCCTCCTCTTTACTTGAAAGCTTTTTTTTTTTTCTTCCCTGTGAGAACATGCTCTGAGTGCTGGATTTTCTTTTTTTCTGACCTGGGTTGGGGTGGATGGCTTAAGGGCTGTGTGTGGTGCTGCCTGCCCTGGCACCGTGCCTCAGTGTGGGGTTTACCCCAGTCACATCATGTACGTTTACTTCAGGAAACAAACCCAAATCTCTGTATTTTTTTATATCACGTAGAGATTTGTCTAAGGGGGTTGCAGGGAAAGCGGTACGTGAGGCGTGTAACGGCTGTGAGGCGGGCGCGCCGGGGGCTGTGGCGCTGACTGAATAAAGGCTCCACTGGGGGCGGGCCGGGCCAGAGCCGTGTGTGGGACTGCGGGGGGCGGCGGGGTAGGCGCTGGGGAGGGAGGGCGCGGGGCCCGCCGGGAATTGTAGTTCAGGGGAGGCTGCGGAGAGCTCCGCGCGGGGCATGCCGGGATTTGTGGTCCGCGGGGCTACCCGCCGTGGCTGCCGCTTCTTGCCGGCGTTTCCCGGCAGGCCCCGCGGCGCCCCGTCGCTGATTGGGCGGTGGCGCGGGGCGGCGCATGCGTGGTGCGCGCACGGCGAGGGGCCCGGGCCGGAGCCGCTTCCTGCAGCGCGGGGCGGCGGGGCCGGGGCAGGGAGCGGGGCCGGGAGCGGGGCTGGGAGCGGCGGGGCCGGGAGCGGCGGCGGGGCCGTTCTCCTCCCTTCCCCCTCCCCGCCGGTGCACCGGAGCGCCGCCGGCTCCTGGCCGCTGATTGGCTGAAGGAGAGAGAGGGGCGACTACGTCAGACCGCTGACGCCACGGGGGTACGTGCGTGACGTCACTGCGGGGCCGGGGGGGGCACGTGGGGACACGGGGGGGCGGGGCCGGGGGGCACCGGGGGCCCTGCTCCCCCCCCGCTGCGCCCCCAGCACAGACCGGGGCCGGTCCGGGGGCGCCGCCTGTCCACGGGCCCGGAGCCCCCGGGAGCTGCGGCCCCACGGCAGAGCGGGGGGGAGGGGGCGGCGAGAACCGGCCGCGTCCCCGCGCCCCGGGGTGCCCTGGAGCTGCCATGCGGCGGGGTGGGGGGCGTCTGCCGTCCGTTAGACCCCGGGGGTTCACAGCTTGGCCCCTGTTAAAGCCCCGGGTTACGTCCCCGTTAAAGCCCCGGTTTCACCCCGTTAAACCCCGGTGCTTCTCCCCCGTTTCTCTTTCACCAGGGCTCGCCAAGACCGAGCAGGCGGCGGCAGCGATGAAGAACCAAGGCGGGGAAGCCAAGGCAGCCCCGCGCCCCGCGGGCTCCTCCGTGGCCGGCGGTGCCCTGCTGCTGGAGGAGGGTGACCCGGCCGAGGCCACGGCGGTGCTGGAAGGTGGGGAGGGGCCGGGGCTGGGGCATGCACTCGCTGTCTGCGGCTGGTGGCACGAGCAGGGAAACCCCGATGGAGGGTTCCGGGCATGGAGACAGCGGGGCTGCTGCTGCTCCTGGGTGAGGGCAGGGTGCTGCGCTCACCCCCCGGTGCTTGTGCGAGAGCACAAGTGGTTTCACGGGCAGAATATCCTGGTTTCTTGCAATTCCTGCATGTACGTGGGTCTGAAGTAGTTCCCGCTCCCTTTCCAAGGTGTGGAGTTGATTCTGGTGTGGAAACGATGGGCTCTGTTCGTAGGGCTTAAACCTCCAGGGTCCCGTACAGAACGTGTCAGCCAAACCTCCCGGGGGCAGCGCTGAGCGATCTGCTCTGTTATTAGCACTCGGTAAAAATAATTCTCTGGAAGATAAAAAAGGGGTAATCCTCGGGGTGCTGGGTTAACGTTAACCTTGCCTTGGATTCTCACACCTCGTAAACGTGTGATGCGGGAAGTGCCCGGTGAATAGAGCTAGTTTAATAATAGAGTTAACAGAGTTAAATAACCTGCTGCTGTAAATCTCCCCTTTGGGGGAACTTTGGAAGCACGGAAGTGTGCTGAAGGATACGCTGCCTGCTCTTCCCCATGTGTCTGCTGCTGGGGACGAGACGCGTTTGTCTGAGCCAGTGCAGCTGCTGCTATGTGTGAGAAGAGGGAATAACCCAAAGCTCGGCTCGGGGGATATCTGCAGGCTGCTCCTCTGAGGGAAAACTCGCACGCACCCTGCTTGTGCTGAAGGCTGGTGGTTAGGGGGCAGTTCTTGCTCTTGACAGATGTCAGGGGCTTGGTCACGCTCTCGTGATCAAAGGAGAGGCTGCTCGGAATGCACCTCCATTGTCAGGGCAGCCGCCTGGAGACGCCACCTGAACAAAGCGGCTTGTGTTGCTGGAAGTTCAGCCTGCCCCGGTGCCGGGGGGGTGCTCAGGGAAGCCTCTCCCTGGCCGTGTGTCTCTGAGGAGCAGAGAAGAGGCTGTGTGGGGGAAGCATCATGCTTTGCGTTCGCCTCTCCCACAGCTCCTCTCGCGCAGGAGGACACCAAGTCCTCCCGGCCTGCCGTGCGTGACGTCTCCGAAGAGCTAAGCAGACAGCTTGAGGACATCTTGAACACGTACTGCGTGGATGCCAGCCAGGAGGGTCCGGGCGAGGACGGCGGGCAGAGCGAGCCTGCGGAGCCGGAGGAGGCGGAGAAGTGTCGCAGCGAGTCCCCGAGGAACGGCGACCAGGAGCCGGGTGGCCCTGAGATGAACGGGGAGAAGGAGGGCACGAAGGGGATGGAGGAGTTCCGGCCTGGCGAGGAGTGCGGGGAGCGGGATCAGAAGAAGGCTCAGGAAAAGAAGAAAGCAAAGGGCCTAGGTAAGAGGTGCCCTGCGGTGGTGGTGCCGCCAGCCTGAGAACGTTGGAGCAGACGTGGATTTTGTAACGCAGTAATTGCCCGTGGCACAGTGAGCACCTCGGGTGTGCGATGGGCAGCAGTGTTTGGGAGCAGCACGGCATCTTGTTGTAGTGTGGGAGCGAACCAGAGAGGTGCAAAGGCACTGACTGACTGGCCCTGGGCTCCAGCCTCTGAGTTCTGCACGTTTCCCCTCCGCGGGATGCGGCTCTGTCTGGCCAGCGCAGCGGTGGTTCCCTGCTCTGAAAACAGGGGCTGTCCCTGGCTGCTCTGCTCGTTCACCTGCTGCACGCAGGGCAGTCTGTGGGACAGAGTCCTGAGGAGGCGCTGGGAGCCCAGGGCAGTGACGGCTGCGAGGCCTGCTTTGTGTCTGCTGTCCTTGCCTTTAGGAGCCAGAATTCTGCGTGAGCGATGTTTACTTTTTTTTCATTCCATGTCTCGTTCCAGGCAAGGAAATCACTTTGCTGATGCAGACGCTGAACACCCTGAGCACTCCAGAGGAGAAACTAGCAGCGCTGTGCAAGAAATACGCTGAGCTGGTGAGTCCTTGTGTCTGCGTGCCAGGTTCTGGGGCAGAGGGAGGACACTGCTGCGACGAGCACCAGAACCGCGTGGTGAGGCAGACGATGGCTGTAGGTTATTTTGCTCTTGGTGTTGAGAGGGCCAGCCCAGGAACGTGCCTGTAGCTTTGCAGTGTATGTCCTGGGATCGCTGTGGTGCTGGATATCCGAATATCAGAGGGTAGGCGTTGCTTGGTCTGGCTGGGCACTGTTGTTTTAACATTCTGTAGAGGTTTGAGCAGGGACAGGAGTATTTTTGATAGGTCAGCAGGTGAGAGGACTTCGGATATGCTTCCTGTCTGTTCTGTAAGTGGAAGCTGCATCTCTTGCCCATCCTGTCCTGGTGGCATACACGGCCTGTTCTGCTGAGCCTGCGTTCCTCATCTCTGCAGGCAGGGCTGAGCTGGGAGCTGGCAGGCCCAGCTGTGACAGGATCACATGGATACATCTCCTGTCTCCACCGCTCGGTCGTGTTTCTGTTGATAATTTCTTAGCAAGAAACGTGTTTGACAGAGGCAGCGTGCTGCTAGGCACGTGTTGTAGAGCTGAGTACGCACGCCTTTCTCGTGGGCCACGTTTAACCTGAGCACGTGCCGTATTCAGGGCAGAGGAGACACGTGGGACTGTCCTTGTGCGTCCCAAGGGGTCGTGTTCAGGTTTCCCTGCAGCTGGCCACGTGCTGGGAGCTCTGCTCCATCTGAGCGAGGTGTGCATGGAGATGCTGGAGACTGTGCAAGTCTGTCAGGGTCTGGTAGGATCCTGATTCAGGAAGGAGAAAGGCCCTGTCCAGGGGACTTCGGGCTCTGTATCAGTTCTGCTCTGCTCAAAACCAGCACCTTTTGTGTTATAAAACTCTTGTTCTCTTACAGTACACAGAGCACTTCTTTGGTCCCCCTGTTCCCTCATACAGGCACAGCTTTGCCCTGGTCTGTTTTGCTACATCTGTGCCCTTTGCTCTCCTGCCCTAGCTGGAAGAGCACCGGAACTCCCAGAAGCAGATGAAGATCTTGCAGAAGAAGCAGACGCAGCTGGTGCAGGAGAAGGACCACCTGCAGAGCGAGCACAGCAAGGCCATCCTGGCCCGCAGCAAGCTGGAGAGTCTGTGCCGCGAGCTCCAGAGACACAACCGCACCCTCAAGGCAAGTGTCTCCTGGGTGCTGCCCCACGAGCTGCTTCCTCCCAAGCACTCGGATGGCTTGCTGCAGGGCTGGGAGCCTCTTTGGCAAGCTGACCTCTGCCCGTGGTTGCCCACAGCCTGATGATGTCCAGAGCAGGCGTTTAGTTCTGCCATTAAGCTTTTGCCTCGCAAGGGAGAGGAGGGAAGGGGGCTGACCTGCGTGGTCTCGTGTGGAGAAAATCAGGGAGCTCTGTGGGCTGGCACAGCTCTGGTAGGGAAGGAGAGTGGGCAGTGCCCGGGATGCAGCTTGCCCCTTGGTGACCGTGCCAGCTGTGACCAGGAGCCCTGGCTACTTGATGCAGCCGCTCAGTGGAGCCGCTGCTGTGCGAGGGAGTTCTCCGGGGTCAGCAAATTGCCTGCGCGTCCTTGTGCTCTGCAGTGCCGCCCGCTTCTGCCCTTGGGGTAACTCAAGGAGACACCCAGGAGGAAGGGGCATGACTTCATCCACCATGCCCAGCTGTTGTTCTGGGCTGTGTTCCCTGCAGAAATGCCGGGGAAAGGCCCAGGGCAGGCTGAGGAAGAGGCGCTCAGGCAGTGGCTCAAGGTCCCTTCCTGACACCAGTGGGAGGCTGGGTGGGCTCAGAGCAGCGCAGCGTGGGCAGGTTCGCTCACCTGCCTGCCTGCGCTGAGGCTGACGTGGCCCTGCTGTCTCTGCCCTGCTCGTGCAGGAGGAGGGTGTCCAGCGTGCCCGGGAGGAAGAGGAGAAGCGGAAGGAGGTGACCTCCCACTTCCAGGTGACGCTGAACGACATCCAGCTCCAGATGGAGCAGCACAACGAGAGGAACTCCAAGCTGCGCCAGGAGAACATGGAGCTGGCGGAGCGGCTCAAGAAGCTCATCGAGCAGTACGAGCTGCGGGAGGAGGTGGGTTGGGGCGGGGGCCTGGGGCAGCCTGCTGGGGTGCGCCCGTTCTGCCCCGTGGAGCGTGTTTCTGGGCAGGAACTGGTGGGAAAAGGGGCCTCGGGGCTCTGGGGTCTTCCCTCGGGATCTCTGCCACCTGGGCAGCAGGGCCCTGGCCGAGCGTGTCAGTGACTAGTGGTGTTCCCTTGTTCCCTTGGCAGCACATTGAGAAGGTGTTCAAACACAAGGACCTGCAGCAGCAGCTCGTGGACGCCAAGCTCCAGCAGGCACAGGAGATGCTGAAGGAGGCAGAGGAGAGACACCAGCGGGAGAAGGACTTTGTAAGTCTCGCAGCAAGTCTGTAACAGCTACAGGCAGTTAGCTTTGTGCCTTGTTTGTGGAGGTCTGTTGCTGCTGGGTTCCTACACACAGAGCCCAAGTCAGATGAGGCCAGACCCGCTGTTTGCCTGGCAGTGACTGTTCCCCAGCTGCCTCAGGAGCACGGCTGAGCCCCCGCTCTGCTCTTGGTGTTTCTCCCAGCCCTCTGCTGTCTCCAGGCCAAGCACCAGCAGTGCAGCGCTTATCAGGAACTGCCCCTGGTGGCAGCAAGGTAACTGCTTTTGTTCTTCCCTAGCTGCTGAAGGAAGCCGTGGAGTCACAGAGGATGTGTGAGCTGATGAAGCAGCAGGAGACCCATCTGAAGCAGCAGGTGAGCTACCTGGGCTGCGTGTGCTCAGCCTGCTTGTTCATTTGCCTGCTAGTTTGTTTGTTTTCTCTTCCTTTCTCCCTCAGCGGGGAACAACCTGAAGTTGCTTAATCTGGAAAACACAAGGGCAGGACTGTTCCTGAGTTTGGTATTGGTGTGTCTGTGTCAGCACAGGGTTTGCTGAGACCTCTTTCAGCTCTTCTGCCTTGTGGGAGAAAGGGGCCTTGGTTTTACCAGCGCGTTTCCCCATGCTGGGAGCAGTTGTGTGATCGTGCTCTGCTGAATCAGACCCAACAAGTGCTTCCTGCCAAGGCCAGATGTTCGCAGAGCACATCACTCTCTGAGGATGTTTCCCTAAGAAAGAAAAAATACTCTTCCACATTTTCCAGTACCTAAAGCTGGCAGAGTGGCCCCATGCTGCTAGTTTGTTTGTCATAAAGTTCAGTCACAAGATCACTAGCTCACTTCTTGGCTAAAATCTCCCCCATGCTGGGGAAGGCTGTCAGGAGGTGCCATGGCGAGGAGCTGTAACCCTGTCTCTCCCTGCAGCTTGCTCTCTACACAGAGAAGTTTGAAGAATTCCAGAACACCCTTTCCAAAAGCAGTGAAGTGTTCACGACGTTTAAACAGGAGATGGAGAAGGTGGGTAACGCTGTCGCTGGCAGAGCGCGTGTGGGCTGGAGGTACTGCCTGTCTCCTTGCTGCGTCTGTGAGCGGGATAAGCTGCAGCTCTGTTCTGTTGAGTTTTGCTGGCATTAAACCGGCCACGAGCTGGCTGCTGATAGAAGGTGGATGCTGGACTTGTGGGGTGAGTGCTGCACCACTCCTAAATCACAAAAAGCAGTGCTACCCCTATCTCCTGGTTTGTTGCTACCTGCTGGGTGTTTCCCACTTGACGCTGACCACAACAAGGCAAGGAGACGTTGTGCAGGACAGCAGGATCTCTCCGGCTGTGCTGGGAAAGCAGGTGCCTGTTTGTGGACACACGAGGTGTGCCCCACTGTGTCACTGGCTCATTTGTTCCCTTTCTGTCACTGGTTCCGTAGATGACTAAGAAAATTAAGAAGCTGGAGAAAGAGACCACTATGTACCGTTCTCGCTGGGAGAGCAGCAACAAGGCCCTCTTGGAAATGGCTGAAGAGGTAAGGAGGCTCCGGCTTTCCTGTGCTGAGGCAGGTGACTTGCGTGGTCTTTTGCCCCTGAACTTCCCTTTGAGGTTTCGTCTCTCTCTCTTTCTGCCTTCATCCCCAGCGTGGTAGTCTGAAAACTGCCTCTCTGTTTGCAGAAAACCCTTCGGGATAAAGAGCTGGAGGGGCTTCAGGTGAAAATCCAGCGCTTGGAGAAACTGTGCCGAGCCCTGCAAACGGAGCGCAACGACCTCAACAAGAAGGTTCAGGACCTGTGTGCCCACGCGCCCCGGGCAGACATGGACCTGTCGGAGCCCCTGAAGGACCCAGCCCGGGAGGGCTCCGAGGCGGTGGCAGGAGGTGCCCCAGCAGAGCAGCGCCTGGCTGAGGATTGCCTCCACTTGGGAAAGCCAACACATGGCACAGATCCTGCGGAGACGCTTGGAGAACTGAGCATAGGAAGCCTGGGGCAGAGTGGGACTGAGGAAGGCACTCAGGGCGCTGACTGAGCCCGCCATGCGGTAGGCAGAGGTGGGCCGAGGGAGGGTAGCGTGAATGTTTCCAGACTCTGATGGCCCTCTCTTGGTCCTCGGACAGGTGCAAGAGGACAGCCCTTCCTGGGCTCCGAGATTTCCTAGCGTAGGTTTATGGAGGGTTTTAAAATTTATATATATATATGTGTGTGGGACATATATATATATGATCTATAAAATCTGTGCAGGGCAACGTACACTTTATATGCGAATATATATGGAACCTAGAACGACCCACCTCCCTGCGTGTGCGTGAATAACTAATATATGGAGACTCAACTGATTGTCCCTTCCACTAAAAGACCTTGTCATTGGCAGGCTGTGACTCCCCCAAAATCTAGCGCAGCTCAGGAAAGCAGGTGCATGGATCAGCCCCAGCCCTCCTCCGGCTCGTGGCACTGGGACAGCTGGATGGATGCGTTGCTTCCTCCGCCTTCACGGCGACACTCATGTTGGGTGACAGCAAAAGAGTTGAGTGAGGGAGAGCAGAAGCGTTTCTCAGCTCTGGATTCTCCTTTCCTCCTCTGCGACGGGCAGGAGGGAGCTCCTGGACTTGTTACTGCTTTCTCATGCTCTGGTTGGCAGCTCTTTTGAGCGTGAGCTGAGCAAACGAGGGCGAGAGAGGCCATTTCCCCTCTGTGTGGATTTTGTGTATTGAATGGGGACAAAAAGAAGCAAACTGTGGACGCCTGGTTCACCCAGGCCTCCTGCAGGCTCTTTGCTCTTCCCAGAACCTGCCGATGTCTCGATAGCCTTATGATTCACAGTTGCCTCTTTGCTATACGCACATGTGCACAAGTGTATTAAACAGTTAATCCAAAGGTCTAACTCCGAAGTGTTTTGCACAAGCACGTGTGATCAGTTGTGCAAGGGGACGGGGAGCTCCTTCCAGCTGAGCTCTGCCCTGCATCAGGACCACCCCTTGGCGCTGAGCGGGGCGGTCTTGGAGGCATTCACGGAGCTGGGGCTCCAGGAGGATCCAACCGTGTCTGCTCCACGACCTGCTGAAGCTCTGGGACCAGCAGAGGACCCTGCTGTGGGCTGGTCCCTCCTGCAGCGTCAGCACCCCACGGGCCCTCCAGTCTGCACTGGTGCTGCCCGGCCCCTTCCTTTCCCTCTGCTCGGTCAGAAGAGCAGCTCCCAGGTGCCAGCTGCTGCCTGGCCCAAGCTGCTGCTGCTGTCTGGGTGCGAGCCGCAGCCGCTGCCCGCAGGACCAAGCGCTCGCCCACAGGACCTGCTTGTGCTGGGAGGGCACTGAGAGACACGTGAGGCTTGCTGGCATGGGGCTTGGGGGATTTCTCCTTAGTTTCTCAAGACTTCCTCATTTCACTGTTATTTTGGGAGACCTCTGCTTCCTTGAAAACTTTCCTGTAGCTTCTCTACAGCAGCCTTTATTTTCAGCATTGCCTTCCTTTGCTTGAAGCTGAAGTGAGCTGGCCTGAGCCGTTCCTTGCAGTGGCTGCATTCAGTGGAACAGCTTTGTTTCTTTTCTGGTGATGCAGCTGCTCTTGCATCTTCTCTCTGCCATTGTACAGTGCCCTTGAGAAGGACCTGCCCTGGGAGCAGCCTGCAGCAGGTGCCTCGGCATCCCCCGTTCCTCCAAGGGAAGTCCAGCGAGTTCAGGCTTAATGAATGTGGTCATCTACAGAGTCTAATATGTCTCTGTAGAGCCACAGTCTTGAACATCCACTAGGATACGTTCCCTGGAGTTTTGTGGGGCTTTTTCTTCTAGCCCTGCACCGCCAGCATCGCTTCCTCCTGCATGAGGACACATCTGCCTCTGCCAGGAGCCTTCCGGAGCGAGGTGAATGTAGCTCTGGCCCAGCGGGAGCCCGCAGTTCTCTGGCAGCAGGGCTGGGCAAGGGCTGCAGCCTGGCTCTGGACTTCTCTTCTTGCTCTTTCAGTCAAAAATCTCATAGCAAGTCACCGCCACCACCACCACCTGTTTTTTTCTGTTATGGTACAGATAACCTCCGCGGGGGGCTGGTGTATGTATCTTGGTACCCAATAGAAATACACACAAACTCGCTGCTGCTGTCTGTGTTATTTCTCGGGCGTTAGGGCCGTGTTTGGGAGTGAAATGAGGGACAGTGGCTCGTGGGGTGGGAGGGGAGAGGCTGGGAGGGGGGCTTCAGGTGTAAAGCTGCTGGCACGTCCCTGCCTGCGGGGAAGGGGTGGGGGTCTGTGCCCAGGACCCCTGGCATGGGGCAGCTCGTGCTGCTCTCCCCTGCGAGCTGGGTGAGCCCCTAGGGCCCCGCACTGTGCCCCCCCTGGGGTCCTGCAGGCACGGCCCAGCCGGGGACCCTCCTGGCACCGGTGCTGTCAGGCCCCTGGGGGTCAGCCCCCAGGTTTCTGCGGTTGGCCTTGAGCCCTGGGGTGGTTTCCATAAGCTGCTGCGTTCAGCTCTGTGCTTTGTGGGGACAGCACCCCTCGCTCCTGCTGTCATCCTGCCCAAGGACCGGGCTCACGCGAACCCGGTGCTGCTGGGGGGGCTTGGGGAGAGCTCTGGCAGTCGGGGGCGGGGCAGGCGGCGACACCCCCCTGACTGCTGGGGTGCAGGCCCCGATACCCGCTCCGGGCCCGCTGTGTGTGCGGCCGCACAGGACCGTGGCCGCATCCTGCCCCCCGCAGCGCCGTGCTGGTGCCGGTGCCGATGCCGGCGGTGTCCGGCTCGGCGGCAGCGCCCCGGGGCTGCGCGGAGCCCGGAGGAAGTTCCCGTTCCCTTTAAATGCAAATCCCGGCCCCGGGGCCGCGGCCGTCCTGCGGGGCTGGGGAGGCGGCCGGGCGGCTCCGCGGGTCGGGACGGGCCGGGACGGAGCGGGAGGGGTCAGGCACAGGTCGGTGTCCCCGTTCCCGTCCCACTGCTCCGGGGGGGCGGGGTGCAGAGGCAGCCTGCCACAAAGCAAGGGGCTCCCGCAGCCCCGTCCCACCACCGCTGAGGGCCCAGGAGGAGCTGGGGGGGGGGGGTCGAAATGTTCCGGGGAGGGCTCAGGGGGTGTCGGGTCCCTCCGGTGGTCTCAGCTCCAGCTCTCCGTCAGGGCATCCGGGGTCTTGCCCTGCCCTGCTGGGGCTGAAATCCTCTTTTCTGCGCCTCTGGGGGATGACGCTGTGAAGTAATCCCTGGCTGGGAGCTCCCTGGCTGTTTTTCAGGTCCCAGGCTCTGCTCTGCGCCGTGATGCTGCGGCACGGACCGAGATAACGCAGCCTGAGCCCGTACGCGGATCCCAGCAAGTGCGGGCTGAGCTCGTGGCCTCGGCCCTCCTGCTGCTGCCGAACCTCTCTGTGACCCGCTGAGCCCTGCTGCAGCCCCACCGAACCTCACCGAGCCCAACCACAACTTGGGGAGCCCTGCTGCAACCCGCCGAGCCCTTCCGCGGCGCCTCGCTGGGGGCGTGAGGACAGAGAGCACAGGGAAGGGGCTGCCAAGAGCCGTGCATCCATCCTGCGCGGGTGCCTGTCCCACAGCTCCGGGAGCACCTCCAGGATGGAGGAGCGGAGGAAAAAGCGGAGCCCCAGGGCCCAGCCGGCACCCGCCGGGGCCCCACGGCCGCTGCCCGTCAGCAAGAGCGCATCCTTCGCGCTGCCGCTGCCCGCCCTGCCCTCGGCCCAGCAGCGCGCCAGGCCCCGGCGGTCAGTGGTGGTGTGGGGGACCCTCGGTCCCTGTGGTCCCTCCGGTGCTGGGGGGCTGGGAAGGGTCTGGCGGTGCCACCACCTGTGAATTCTGCGCAGGGCGAGCAAGGAGAGAGTGCGGGCAGGTGGCACGGGGGCAGCACGGGGGGCTCCGCTGCAGCACAGCTTCCTCACTGAGGTCTCCGACGTGTGCGAGATGGAGGGGGGGCTGCTCAGCCTCCTCAGCGACTTCCATTCGGGCAAGCTGCAGGCCTTCGGTTAGGGGCTGGGGGCCGGGGGGTGCGGGGGCTGTGCTGGCAGGCTGTGACGGCTCCCACCCGCGGGCGCAGGGAAGGAGTGCTCCTTTGAGCAGCTGGAGCACGTGCGGGAGATGCAGGAGAAGCTGGCGCGGCTGCACTTCGGCCTCGACGTCTGCGTGGAGGAGCTCCCTGAGGAGCAGAAGAAGGCAGTGGCTGACAGGAACCTGGACCAGCTGCTGGTGCACGTGAGTGCCATCTCCATGCCCTGTGCCCAGCCCTGCAGTGCTGGTGGGGTCCCCACCAGCCCCTGGCCTCCCCACGGGTGCTGCAGCCTCTCCCTTTGCCTCCTGCAGCTGGAGGAGCTGAGCAGCTCCATGTATCCTTGGCACGGGGTGGCGGTGGTGGCAGGTGATGGCACAGCCTCCGGTGCTTTCCCTTGACACGGTCCTAGACAGAAGCTGCACCTGGCGGAGAGCCCCGGCCCCGAGGAGGCTGCAGCCTGATCCGGCGCCATCCCGGCCACGGGGAGGAGGCTGCTGCGAGGAGGAGGCCCCGTGGGACGGGACAGGACGGAGCAGCAGCCACAGCCCTGCACGGGGAGCACCCCCCTCCCCTTCTGTGCCCCCACTGCAGGGCTGACGGCAGCAACACCTCGGGCACCCGCCTGGGGGAAAACAGCGGGGACCGGGACCAGGACTGGGACCGGGCCCTCCCCCTTCCCCCCTCCCCCTACCCCCGCCGCCATCTTGTGGGCCCCCATGGCCGGGCGGGTGACGCCATCGGCTGGTGCCCGGTGCCCCATGGTGATGGCGGCGGTGGCGGCGCCGGGCCCGCAGGCAGAGGCCGAGCAGTGGCGGAGGCTGCTGGGTGCCGTGACCCGCCTGCAGGTGGGGGTCTGGGGGGCCATGGCGGGAGGGCTGGGCCGGGGCGCGCTGCCATTAAACTGTCTTGGCTCCAGGCTCAGCCGTGATCGTTTCTTACCCGCCGGGGGTGGCCGGGGGCGGCTCTTGGGGATCGGGCGTGGCTTTGGGGTGCTGGGGGGCGCAGGGCTCCTGTGGTGCCTCTGCCTGCAGGCCTGCATCAGGGGCCGGCAGCTGCGGCGGCGTTTCAGGAGCTTGCAGCAGGAGTACGAGGAGGTGGTGAGGGAGATCGAAGGAGACCTGAGCGAGCTGCAGTGGACGGGACAGTACCTGCCGAGGCCCATCTTTGTCCCCAAGGTCCGTGCCAGTGGCCACCGGGAAGGCGGGCGGGTGGGCTGGGGACTCAGCAGCTCCTGGGGGGAGTGTGGACTGGAGGGTGGGTGCCCTGGGTGCTGCTCATGCTGTGCTGCCCCAGGAACCGTTTCTGTCTATGCTGTGCTCTATTTCTACACAAGACAAAGTGACAGTTACAGAGCAAAGGCTCTGACTCGTCCCATTTTGTCACCAAGTCCCCGACCAAAGGTTAAAACGCCCAGCCTGCTCCTGCAGACCTCGCCTCCGTGCACCCACCTCAGCCATTCCTAGCAAACAGTCCAACCTGCTGCTGTGGTGGCTGAGTGCTGCAATTTAGTGTATTTGCTGCCTCTGGAAGAAAGACACTTTAAAAAGCCTGGGTGCCCCAACCAGAGCATGGCAGTATCGGGGCAGGATTGCTGGTAATGGCAGGTGCCTGACTGGGACAGAGCCCTGGCCTGCAGCACAGCCCCCTTTCAGATCTTTCTGTTTTCCTTTATGTCTGTTTGTTCAGTTTGTCACATGTTGCTTCTCTAGAAGTCTATGCAAGGAAAGTGTTCAGCTGTACAAGAGTCTGTACCGAGTGACAAAGCCAGCACGGAAAAGACAGAGCAGGAGCTGGATGCTTCCGAACCCGAGCGGGACTGGGGCTGCAGCAGCAGCGTGAAACCTCCAGCCCAGCTGCAAAGCGAGGAAGACCCAAGCTCCCCGGGTGAATGTGATGTAGCAAAACCCCCAGATCCAGGGGATGAAGCAGATAAAAGCATGGCAAAGGGGTGCAGCGCCTTAGCAGAGAGCGAGGAGTGGCAGAACAGCAGTGTGTCATCTGTGTGGGACAGCACTGTCCAGGAGTCGGAGTCCCTCGAATCCTGCCTGGGTAAGGGATGGGAGCCCCTGCGCACTGTGGCCAGGGCTGTGCCCTCTGCGCATGTGCTCTGAATGACCTGGTGATGAGTTTGGTTGGAAAGTGTAGGTCCATGGAGAATCAAAATCTCGAGACTGTACCGGAGAGGTTAGAGAAACTCATTGCAGGACAGATGGTAGATGCAATGTGAGTGTTCTGGTAATAGTTTCTTCCATTTCTCTGCAGAAATTCCACTTGAGGATATAAAGGAGCTTCCCCGAACTCGGGCTGGCCTCCAGTCCTACAGAAATCACTTGATCATGGAGCTGCTGTGGTTGCAACAAGCTATCGTCAGCCGTAAAAATGTAAGGGCCTGCCCCTGCCTCTTGCAAAACAGTAGGTGAGAGGGAGTGAGCCTGTCTGCAGCCAGAGGGGTGCTGGCTGTGGTGGGATGAGGAGTTGGGTGGTGACAGACCACTTACCTGAGGTTTGGGTTAGATGATGGCAGTGCCTTTTTTTTTGGGGGGGGGGGGAGGGGGCTTCTGTGGGATCAGGGCAGGAAAAAGAGAAATGGTAAAGGAAGCTGTTAAGCTGTTTAGATCTGGCTATAAGCTTAGCTCCTGGCCTGTTACAGAGACATTGCTACTTTGATAAGCATCGTTTCTGTACAATACAGCAGGATATACCTAAGTGCCCAGCTAGCTTAGCAAGCTGCTGTTTGTATTGCTTGAGATGAGGTTCATGTGAATCTTCTGGCTGAGTGTGATGACTTCGCTGGCTAATCTGCAAAGGCAGGTGTTTTTCTGATTCTCTGTCTCTGGGATTTAATTGTTAACACTTGATTTTCTTTCTCTTGCAGTACCTGAGGCTGAAACAGAGGCTGGGGACTCCTGACCCATAGCAAGGCATTCCTGAGTGGGGGGGGACATTTGTGCTGGTGTGGAGGAGCAAAGGAGCTGCAGCACCATGGCATGACCTCAGGGACAGCAGTAGCCTGAGGGGACTCCAGCTCCATGGGCTCCACGTCAGATGTGTGTGGCAAGAAAGACATTTCATTTCTTTTAAATGTGAATAATTGGTCAAAGCAGGGGTTAAGTGTCCCTGCAGCTGAGGAGATTGTGTGCCCTGGAGGAAGTCCCAGGGAGGCCTCCTTCTACAAAAACTTTATTTCTGTTGGCAGAGCTGGGTGGTTCTGGGGTAAATTGAGGCTGGGAAGACTGTCTCTTGCAGAAGGTACTCTTTGGCCAGCTGATTGCTTGTGGTGGACCTGAAATGCCTGAAGGCAACAGGTACTTTTAATCTGTAGGAATAAGCTCTTCTCCATTGAGCTGTATTTGAGCTGTATTTTTGGGATGTTTTCATATGTTACAGCTCTGATGTCTCCAGGTGCTCATGGTAGGAACACCTAGTTGAAGTACTGAGTTGGGAGAAAAGTTTCCTGTGCGTCTGGTGGGAGTAGCATATCTAACCTCACCTTCAGGAGATGAGGCTTGGTTCCTGACATGGGTGTTTCTGGCTGGGGTAATACGGGTGTTTGTGGCAGGATCACTTGGGGAGAATGCCTCATGTTCCAGGGAGCAAATAAGGAGTTAAGGGGTTGGTGCTGTGCTTTGAGAGCACTTTGTTTATAGAGATATTTTTTATTTTTTTTTACCATTGCACTAGTTCAGGGATATTAAACGTCCCTCAGATGGGGACTTCCCATGTGGTGCTCTGGTTCCTTACGGGGACCCTGAGTCTTATGTGCCAACACTCTGTATGCCCTGAGTGGGTGCTGTTATTGTGTGGCAGAGATATCCTTCTGTTCCTGATGACACTGACTTGTATGTGAATAAAAAGCATTTCTGAAGCTTGTCTGTGAATCTGCCTATTCCTGCCTGCCCTGCCTTCTGCTCCTGGCCAGAGCCAAGCGGGTCCATGGCCTGTTCTGACCCGTGCAGCCTGTCCAGTGCAAGGGGCGGCGTGTCTGCTGTGCTTGGACCTTTGTCCAACATGCACAGGGCCGGAACCCATCGCACTTCCCATGTAGGTAGCAAGTGATGGCAAGGGGCAACAACTTCTGGATACTGCTGCTCTGGATGGGAAGTGAGATGCTGGCGCTGCGCCTCTAAGCTGTTAATCAGAGCCCAGTGGCCACAGTACTCGACGTGCAGCGAGGGTGAGGTGGAAGAGCGGTGTGGTTCCTGGTTCTCAGATAGAAAGGTGTTTGCACGTTGTTTGATGTGGCCTCCGGACTGGCCCACAACTTCCTGGGCCTGCAGTTGTGGAGACGGCCAGTTGCTCAGGGGACTGCTGCGGAGGAACAGCAGAACACGAAGACGGCTGCTCAGAAGGCTTTGGGCTGGGCAGGAGGCTGACCAGAGCTCTCCTCCGTGCTTTGCGCTGGTCTGTGGGGCTTTGACCCACGGGGATGAGCTCCAGAGGCTTAGCTCTGGCACCTCCAGCCAAGAACGTGGTGGTGTACCGCAATGGTGACCCCTTTTTCCATGGGAAGAAGTTTGTGGTGAACCAGCGGCGGTTCCTGACCTTTGAGGCGTTTCTGAAGGAGGTGACCAGGAGCATTCACGCACCCCTGGCTGTGAGGAATCTCTACACCCCCAGGCACGGCCACCGCATCGCTGATCTGGGGGACCTGCAGGACGGGTGCCAGTACGTGGCTGCGGGGTTTGAAAAGTTCAAAAGGCTCAAGTGAGTAGGTGGTCCTTCGGTCCCAGGCCAGTTTAGTGGACTTTTTTTGTCTTTTTTTTTTTTTTTTTTTTTTCAATCCTGCATGAAGTAGAGCTGTTCTGGTTCATCCTGAATTACAAAAGGCTGAAGAGACTTGTGGCATTGTTTGAATCTCGAGGGGATGTGTGGGATGCGTGTGTCGGGTGAATTTGGCTCCCTGAGTGTGTATTGCATCCTGCTGAGGAGGGGGTCCGGGCTGCATTTAACAGCAGTCAGTCCTCAGAGCCTTGACCAGTGGTTAGCTCAAAGGAATACAATACTCTGGATGTCTTTACAATGCATATTTGAAATGGTCTGTGATTGACGGGAATTTATTAAATGTAACAGGCTTTAAGGTGAAATTCTGTAGGCCCATGAGACAAGGCACACAGAGGATTGTTTCTGAAGTGACCTAAATAACAAACACATCTGATGATGATGCACCAGGTCAAAGCAGTTGGCCATTTTCTCCCTGCTCCTTTGTCAGTCATGACCCAGTTGGTATGTGGAGTGTCATCTTCTTGTTCCCACAGCTATTTAAACCTGGGAAGGAAGGAGCTCCGTGGGACAAAGAACAGCAGTGGTGTGCAGGTGAGTCTGAGCTGAGTGGGGACAGGCAGGAGTGCAGGAGGGGGAGGTATGAGAGACATGGAGGCTGGCACTGATCAATCAAAAGTTGAGATTCACGGCTCCAAGGTGCCCAGTGGAGATCAGGTAAAAATGCCACAGGAAACAGTAGGATGACGTGTGTGAGAGGGGCAGCTGCTGGGTACTTTCCTCCCGTCTCAGCCGTGCAGGGGAAGGATCTGCGCACAGAAGTTCTCTGGCAAATCTGGAATGCTCTCAGGTCTGTGAAGAGCCTCTCCAGGCCTTGATGTTGCTGACAACAAACCCCACCTAGCAGCAGCAAACATGAAGGCAGGGCAGACAGCTCCTGGTGGAGAAAAGGGAACAGCCCTGGGAGGCTCAGTGCCAGGGCTGTGCTGTTTTGTGCACTGACCTTGTCTCCAGTCCCGCACCGTAGCTCCCTGGAAGTCAAACATCGCAGCACGACGGCAGAAGCACGCCCACCTTACGATACAGTAAGTGCCTGAGTGTTTTCTCCAGAGGGTCTTTGGGAATGCTTCTGGAGGGAATGTGTTGTAAATATTGCCCAGGCATCTGCATTTTTCGCCTCTCTTCCACACACTGTCTCATTTAGGAAACTGAACAGAGATGCTGGTGGCACAGGTGTCACAGTGTCCAGTGATGGTCTTAGATGAGGAGCTGCCAGGGGCGGGGAGAATTAATGTCTTTGTGGCTGTTAATAGAACATTTCTGCTCACTCTTGGCTGTGGCCTTCTGACTGGTTGTGACCCACAGGGTGGTGCGTGTGATCTGTTGATTGTAAGGGGCTGTCAGCAGCTCTGGGGCTGAGATGTGTGAAGTCTTGGGACAGTGAGTGCCGTGTTCATGGGAGCTGCAGGAGCACTGGCTCATGGCATGCTCTGGGCTGTTTCTGCTGCAGTGTTTTCCGGAATGGGGATTTGCTGAGCCCTCCTTTCCGACTGCTGTTCTCTCAGAGCACCCTGCTGCAGTGGGACACACTCCTGGCTATGCTGACAGCAAAAGCTGATCTGCGCAGCGGAGCTGTTAACAGGTGGGCATCTGGACAAGGCAGTGCTCCATCTTCCCTCTTTATGTCCAGGAACATAAGCAGCACTTAGCAGCACACAGGACTGGGAGCTCAGATGCTTCTAGC
Source organism: Heteronetta atricapilla (assembly GCA_011075105.1). NCBI lineage: Eukaryota > Metazoa > Chordata > Aves > Anseriformes > Anatidae > Heteronetta > Heteronetta atricapilla. The sequence continues at coordinate 5,925,108 of CM021753.1, read as the reverse complement.
TTGCTTTGGCCATCTCATTTGCTTTTCAGGTTTTCCCATCTTTAAATTGGCATAACACCAACATCCTGAGTGTTGTGTGAGGAGGGCTGATGGTGGTGGTAGTCTGGTGAAAGAGCAATAAGCAAACAATAGCATGGCACACAAAGGGAGCTTATGTCTAGAAGGAAGGGCAGAGGGAGGGGCTTTCATGCAACAAATACAGCCTGCCTTCTTACACATCTATTTATTGGTACCCAAAGAGGGTACCAATACTGAGAACTACTCCACCTCACTGCTCCCCAAGTGTGGTATTTTCATGTGCCTCCTTGGAGTAATACAAAGAATGGTTGTTCTTCTCTGACTTGTCTTGGTCCCGTTTAACACTTGTTTGATTGCTTCCACACCAAGGGGCTGTTCACTGTCTTGTGACTCCCCTTTGCTGTCTTTTCCTGAGGCTCTGCAGGCTGGATGGCACGCAGGTGCTTGGCAAGGAGGAGCTGGTGAATGACGGTTACTATGTGGCTGTGGGGACTGAGGACTACAAAAAACTGCCTTACTTTGAGCTGCTGGTGCCCCAGAATTCTGCGTGCAGGACACCACAGTACGTAGGCTGCAGCAGAGAGGTTTAAAGGGTCATTGTGGTGGTCTTTGGCTACAGCTATCCTTAGCCCTCCCGTTCAGTGCTGCCTGCCCCATGGGTCCTGCAGCTTGCTTCTGTCTGATGCTGAGAACCTGCTTCTTTGTTTTAGGAACCATCCAGACAGACGCAAAAAGTACAGCAGGAAGGTGGGTGGCTCGGCTGGCACAGGACTGCTTGTGCTACAATCACAGCTGCTCCTGTGTAGACATCCATACAGAAGCTGTGGATGTGTACAGCAGTCTCCCTCCCCAAATGCCATGGTCACAGCATCCTTGCTTGGCACCATCCCCAAAGCAGCTTCTGGGGATAGTTGTGGCCACATCGGATTCAAATCTCACTGCCTGAGGATCTCCTTAAGGTGGCCTCACTGACTACTCCTTTTTGGATGTTGGATAGGGAGAACTTGCCCTGGAGCAGAGAGCTCTTTTCTGGTCATTGTGTGGTGAAAATGCCAAGTGGAGACTGCAGAGAGAGCAGCTGGGCTGTCCAGGATTGTCCATTGACACGTGGAGCTGTACTATCTGTGCTACACTCAAAGGACTTTAAAATTTCCCTTCTTTTGTTTTCAGTTTAGCAAACGTGATGCTGCCTTCCAGGATGGTGCTGCTGACTCCACTCTTGCTGAACCACCTCAACAGGTAGAAATAATGCAGAAAGTATTTTTGTGTTCCTTGTATCTGTTTCGCTTTTAGTACCAACTTAAAACCCCAGCGAGTGCAGTATTACAGCAGAGGGTGCAGGATCAAAGCTTGTAGGGGAAAGTTACAGTTTTTAGTGGAGTACTGTGCAAAACTGCTCTTGTTTTATAAGTTGCTTTATCAAGAAAGCCTACCAGAAGTGTGTGATGAATACCTGCAGCTGGACGGTTGCAGGGTGCAGACCCCAGGAGCTGCAGAGACCGACAAGAGCCCGGCTGCTTTTCCACCACTGCACAGGCAAGTCAGGAGGTCTTACCTCAGGGAGGAAGAGTCCATTTTCCATGCTAAACCTGTCCGTGCAGGACAGAACAGGAGGAATAACAGGAGTGTGCAGCACTGGCCTGATCAAGGTAATGGATTCGGCTATAAATGTAAAGGAGTCTAGCTTTACTTTGGTGCTAAATGACAAAATACCTTTAAATGCACTTAAAAAAAAATCAGCGATGCATCAAAGCAGCGATGCTGCTGTATTTCTGCTTCTTCCTCGCCTCATCTGGGCACATATAAAGAATTTTCTGGAGCCTCAAGATTAGGCCCTGGTGATCTGCTATATCCAGTGATCTGCTATATCCTTTTTTCTCCTTGCAGAAGAAAGTGTCTATAAAGCCAAAGATCCCAGGAAGGAGATGCAAGGTGCTTGGGAAGTCAGAGGGCATGAACACACGAGGGTGGAGGCACCCACTGATCAGGTGTAAGAAATAGCTTCCTGCCCTGGTAGGTGTCTCGCACTGCTGCAGGGAATTCATTGTCCCACTAGCATCTACCCCTGCTCCAGTTTTGCACAGATCCAAGAGCCAACCTTGTGTGAACGTGCCGTGAACAGTTTATAGCAATTGCTTGGGAAAGTCTTCTCACGTGTTCTTAGTCCCGTTTCTGAAGTTCGCACGGCACTGCGCTTCCCGCGGGATGTGTAAAGATGAAAGTAACCACCAGGGGGAACTTCAGAAACCAGAGGAAGTGTAGCTACAGCGCGCTGCATTTTAGAAAGCCAAGAGATTGTCATCTGGGTCATGAACATTTCCCTTCTGAAGCATGTTACAGCTGCCCGGCACAGTGGGGATATAAAAGGCTTTATTGGATTTTTTAGTTACTTTTTTGGTGTGTACACGTCCTATTTCTATCTTTACTCCTCTTCCAGAGAGTTGCAGAGACTGCAGAAGAACGACTCACACCAAAAGCCCCAGCAGTTGACAGCAGTATTTATTCCCCTTAATGTTTGTGTGCAGTGTGTAAGGTCCCTTATGGCTGTGTTCAGATTTCTCACACTAAATTTCAGTACCCCCAGATATGACTTGTTCATTACAACTTGCCTGTAGCTAGGTAAAGTTTTGACACTGGCATGGAATAAACATGTAATTCCTAAAATGACTGATCATATTTGTTAAATAATAATGAGCTTTACACTTTTTTTAAAAAAGGGGAAAATCTTTGTTTTCATTTTACAGAATCTTGTTTTAAAACGTCCGAAAGATGCTTATTGTCGGTGGGGCATTTATGCCTTAAACTTGTCATAATCACATTGAGAATTGATATAATGGGATGACGTGCGTCATATCATAGCTGATTCACCATTCTGCCTAGGTAGTCTCATTAGACTAATTAGAACTTCAAAGGCACACAGCTCCTTTGAAGTGAAGTTAGAGAAAGCCTTAGTAAAGAATTAGCTACCAGGTAGTGACGTCTGGGCTCAGCAGGGAGCCCGATGCTCCGATTTGCTTTAGAAGCTGTGCTTCTAAACAGCAGTCATAATTACCTGAGTGCCATAGCTCTGCTCTGCACTGGGAGGGGCTGTTAGGCCTTACAACTACCTTTGAATTTAACATAGAGCCCCAGCTTTGCACACCAAAGCCTGGGTACTTTTAGAAACAACCCATGAATTTAGTCCCGGAAGCTTTCTGTAATAGCAAAGTGTCCCATTAATAACTGTATTTTTTCTTCTTCCTACAAAAAGAGAAGGACTGCAGACACATCACAAAAGCCCCCGCCAGGGAAAAGGGAAGGCAGCGACTCTGAGGGTGAGGATCACTGACTGATGTTTTCCCTTGGCAGCAATCCTGCTCTGAAGAGCTCGCAAAGGGAGGGTGATGGGAGGACAGTGAGCTACACCGCTAGCTGCACAGCTGCAGATAACAGAACCATGCGAGGCTGAGGGCTGTGTAACGTTACAGACTGGCCAAGCTTTCCGATGAGTTAACAAACCCTTAGCACGCACCCTAATTATCTGCTCTTGAGAAAGACTAGCAGTGAACAATGAACCAGATGCACGTTTCTATTAAACAAATGAAAAATGTTCCTCCTTCCCTCAGCTCTGTGGGTGATAACGTGGCAGAGCAGAGGGCTGCTTTTCTGAGCTTTAATTTAAAAAGCAGTTTGTATCTGAACTTGGGAAGTAAGAATTACCACATAAAAGTTACTCCTTTCTAACAAATGTCTGCCAGGAAGTTTGTTCTGTGTCAGACACTTCCCATGAAGGGATTCACAGCATCGTTGTTCCTCTGATTTGGAAAGCCTGGATAGTGTTTGTAGCAATCAAACCTGCCCTCAAAAATACGTAATTTTTGTTTCTGTTAGCTTTTTTTAAGATCATCTGCGGGACTTAGGAAAAGTCACACTAACAATACCGGCGTATTACCCCCTTAGCACAAGGCTTTCTGTATTTCTCTCCCCCGTGTTCCCGATAAATGACAAAGGTAACAAAGATTTTTCTTGCTGTGGTCTATCTGGTATTGTGGACTGATTTGTTCACTGAAAAGAAAAGGATCCTTCCTTCCACAGCAACAAACTGCACTGGTGTTATTGTACGGGTCCCTAAGTAGATTCCTTCTATACAAAGTCAGTCGATCCCAGAATTTGAATTATTTATTAACCATTTAGTACCCCTCCTCCCATCCTGCTTTGAAACACCCACAGAAAAAAGTCCTTAGGACACTAAATAGGATGTCCTTGTTCCACACTGGTGCTCGGGGGATCCAGTCGTGCTTCCAGGCAGCCGCGTGTCAGAACGAGAGCCGAGCGGTCAGCAGCTCAGCCAGAAGCTCCCCTCGTGCCACGGGGTCACGTTTAAACGCCTCCTCTTCCCGTGCTTGCTGCTCCTTGGTCACGAACCAACTACGCAGAGAGTGACACCCAGGAGGGTGAGCGCCATTCCTGCCACGGCCCCTGCGGAGACAAAGCACGCTGTGTTCTACAGCTACTTGGCCAAGCTCTGGTGTTTGTAAGTTTTCCGTTTCCTGCCATTTTCTGACGTTCTGAGCAGGACAATGTTATAGCATGGAGCGAGGGATGGTGAGCAGTGTAAGAGGTCACATTGTGGGGCTTACAGGGCAGCCTTTTTCAGAGCGGGTGTATTCCTTAGTGTTTCTCTTACAGTTCAATAGGCAAAGGCTCAGGCTGTTCTGCTAGCTTAGAACAGCCACTTCAAATTCACTTGCCCTACTCACGTACAGGTCAGTTTCGCTTCCTTCTCAGCTTCCTGGCCAGAACCACCACATAACTAGTTACAGGGCTTGTGTTGTGGTGGCTGGTTTTCAGGAGACCGGAGGGGAGCACACAACTCTAAGTTAGGGCGTAGATGCAGGAGACAGTAGGACAAAATGCTGTAAGTGCAACTTACTTTTACCACCGATATCCTCTCCCAGAATCCTCCCAGTCACCAGAGTGAATATCAAAGCCAGGGAGTTACAGAGCGGTACCGCCAGGGACAGGTCTGAAAATGACCAGCGTAACACAAACAGTTCACTACAAGACACCTGCCTGAACATCGAGCAGCTCCCCAAACTAATCAGTACCACGGCTCCTCCCCCAAATCCTGATCCACCCACTCCACAACAGCACCGGCAGCTGACCTGTAGATGCCAAGGTGAGGTAGAAGAGGAGCGATCCACACTGATTGAGCAGGAACGGCACCATGTACTGCAGGAAGAGCACAGCCAGTCAGTCACGGCATGGAAACCATCCCGCGCCCCGCAGTGAGCCCTGGCCCCCGGTTCTGTGCCATGTCTGGGAGTGGAAATGCAGCCCACCGCTGACTGCTGCCAGTCAGCTGTTCGCTGCCTTAGTTTCCCAATCCGCAGGTGGCGGACAGGGCTTCCTTTGTGTGAAATGTGACGATTCACGAGTTGCTTTCTACAGCGTGGTCTGAATTCTGCACGGGAAGAGCGGCACTATGGGCAAGTAAATGAAACATTACAGAGGATAACTTATTCTCCAGACAGCAGGAACGGTTTAAATAGCGGTATCTAGTGCAGAAGCAGACAGAATGATCCCGTGACTCTCCCGGCTCGGGGCAGCACCTTGTAGTTGAGGCCCAGGAAGCAGATCTCGGCCAGCAGCTGCCGCAGGCGGCCCCGGTGCCGCAGCTCCTCCAGCCCTGCCGCGCCCGTCCGCAGGAACGGCCCGGTGCTGCCCCACAGCACGGCCACCAGCACCAGCGCCGCCGCCTCCCCTGCGCCACAGCCTCAGCTCAGCAGCCCCGGGGGGCGCGGACCCGCCAGCGGCCCCTCGGCCCGCCCCGACTCAGCCTCCCCCCCTGGACAGCGACTGCCCTTCCCGGGGAGGCCCCGAACGACCCCAACTTTCCGCCGCCTCCCCTCATGGGAGGCCCCGGGCCGGGCCGGCTGCCCCCAGCCCCCCGGGGCCGGCCCCTTTGGGGCCCTGCCCGCAGCCATTGGGGCCTGAGGCCGCATCCCGGGAACACGTCCCCCTCGGGGAAGGCCTCAAAGCCCCCAAACCCACAACCGCGTCCCCCCTGCGGCTTCCCCGCGCCCCTCTCCCGCCGAGCCCCGGCCCGGCCCAGCCCGGCCGGGGGGCGCAGGCCCGAGCCGCCCGCCGCCATCCCCGCTCCCTCATCCCCCAACGCGGAAGCGCACCCGCGGTCGCCATAGCAACGGCGCCGGACTTCCGCCGGCCGCGCGCCCTCTGACCCGGAAGTGGTGGCGGGCGCCTCGCTGTCGGTCGAGTTCCAGCTTCGGCAGCGCCGCCGCCATGGTGGGAGCGGGGAGGGGGCGGCGGGGGGCTGCGAGGGGCTGCGGAAGGGCTGCGAGGGGCTGGGGAAGGGCTGGGGAAGGGCTGCGAGGGGCTACGAGGGGTTTGTGAGGGGTTTCTTGGGTGGTGGGGGAGGTGGTGAGGGAGCGGGGAGGGGCAGTAAGGGGTTGTGGGGGGCTGTGAGGGGCTCTGAGGGGGTTGTGAGGGGTTGTTCGGCCGGTGAGGGAGCTCTGAGGGGCTGTAAGGGAGCGGTGAGGGCCAGCGAGGGTTTGGTGAAGGGTTATGGGGGGCTCTGAGGGGCTGGTGAAGGACTGTGAGGGTTGGTGAGGGTCTCGGGGGGGCTCTGAGGGATTATTCGGGCGGTGCAGGCTCCTGGGGGGGCTCCCGGGCTGTGACAGCCGGGTGGGAGATCCCGGCTGGGTCCCTCAGCCCTTTCTGACCCCAGCTGTCATCTCCCCTCCCGCAGAAGCCGATCCTGCTGCAGGGCCACGAGCGCTCCATCACGCAGATCAAGTACAACCGCGAGGGAGACCTGCTCTTCACCGTGGCCAAGGACCCCGTGAGTGCGGCGTAAATCGGCCCCCCTGGGCGGTGGGGAAGGGGCGGCAGTGGGTTAGCGAGCGTCCTGAGGAGGCCTGCGTGGTGAGGGCTTCTCTCCTTCTCCTAGATCGTCAACGTTTGGTATTCAGTGAACGGGGAGCGGCTCGGCACGTACAATGGCCACACGGGAGCCGTCTGGTGCGTGGATGCAGACTGTATCTTTTGGTTGGCAAAACCAGTTTGTCCGTGCTCTGCTTATTATTTAGAGTGATTCAGCTCAGGCCGTTCCTTTCAGCTGCTGAGTGTGACAGGAGTGGAGGCCACGTGGTGCATTTAACTTTCCCTTGTTGCATCTCTTGGATGTTTTTGCTTCATTTTCTCTCTGGGCTGTTGTTTGGAGCAACGTGTGCCGTGGCACCTGCCCACATTTGTGCTTCAGGTGGCCCAGGGAGCTCAAGGAAGGTGTCCGAGTTGAACAAGATTTTCCTTCTTCAATGTGGGTAGGACATAGCAGAGCTGAAAACATACATGTGTTGCGTTAAGGCAAGAACTGTAGCGTTTTCCTCACCATTTCAGGAGGAAAGCTGTGGGTTTTATAGTAGGAGTGCTTGGACTCGCTGTCTGTACTGGAGCATTGCCATTCCTATAATGGAATTTGCTCAATCTCAGCAGTTTCTCGCTGCAATGCACCCTTTTGACCTTGTGTATAAATACTTTCTGGGTATCTAAACAGCTTCTGGGGACTACAAACACGCTGATGTTCCTTAACTGGTGACCTAGGGGACACCCGGCACGTGCTCACTGGCTCTGCAGATAACAGCTGTCGGCTCTGGGACTGTGAAACAGGTACGGCTCTTGGTTCCCCTGCCACCAAGTGTGACTCCCAGCTCTGTCCTGCTCTGGAGTTCGTGTGCAGCGTGTGCTGTGCTCGTTTGGTCCCTGACAGGTCTGAATCCTAACGGGGGGTTGTGCCTGGTTTCCAGTGAACACTTGTGCCATTCACTCACCTCACCACCTTTTAGTCCAAGCGTGCAGTCGGTGCCTGCAGGTCGCCTGGCCCCTCCATCTCCTCAGTTCTGCCTGGTGCCCTGCCCGCTCGGTCACGGTTTGCAGCGCGGGCCCCAGTGAGTGATGGCTTCTGCTCTGTGTGCAGGAAAGCAGCTTGCCCTGGTGAAGACCAGCTCGGCGGTCAGGACGTGTGGCTTTGACTTTGGAGGAAACATCATCATGTTTTCCACGGACAAGCAGATGGGCTACCAGTGTTTTGTGAGCTTCTTTGACCTGCGGGACCCCAGCCAGATCGGTGAGGAATGCGAGCCTGTGCCTGCAGCAGGGAGTAAGGGGAAGCGCTGACCGCCAGAGCTGGTGCCACGCTGTCTGTCTGTCTCCTTCCTTCCTGCAGAGAACAACGAGCCTTACATGAAAATCCCCTGCAGTGACTCTAAAATCACTAGTGCTGTGTGGGGCCCCCTGGGGGAGTTCATCATCGCAGGACATGAAAGTGGGGAGCTCAACCAGTTCAGCGCCAAGGTCGGTGTGATGAGGGGCAGCATCTCCTCTGGCAGCAGCGCGTGGGGAGGGCACTGCGGCGTTCCTGAGAGGTCACGGGGCAGAACGTGGGCTTCTGGGCTCGAACCGGCAGCCTCGTGGAAGGACAGTGAAAATATGTGGTTGCCTTCAGCCAGGCTGAGGGAGAAATGCCCGCCCTGCTGCTGACAGTGATCTCTCCTAAACTGTTTTTACTGGGGAAGCGTGCTCGCTTTGTTTGCTCACTGCAACTGCCTTGTTTGGCCCTTCAGTCAGGGGAGCAGCTTTCAAACATGAAGGAGCACACCAAGCAAATCAACGACATTCAGACCTCCAGGGACATGACCATGTTCATCACCGCCTCCAAGGACAACACGGCCAAGGTGAGGCCTCGTGGCGCTAACGCAGCCGACTGCAGTAGCTGCTCGTAGTGCCGCTGCTCAGAGACTGCCTCAGGGGTTTGCTCCTTGGAAACCTGAGTGAGTGTGAAGTCAAAGCTGGGTGGGAGACTTCAGTGGGAACGGGGAGGCATGGCCACGTTAAATTAGCTGCAACAACAAAGTGAAGGCTGCAGTGTGCTACCTGCAGGAGGTGTGAAGGTGACAGTTACCTTGGGCAGGTGCTTGGGGATTCTGGAGAAATGTCTTTGGGTTTTGGGTGCCTCTGAGCAGCTTCAGTGCTAATACCCCCTTGTGTGAGGACTGGCAGCCGGGGGCTGGGGTTTGTATGAGTTAATTGGGCTGCACGTCCTTTTGCAGCGTAACTCTCTGACTCTCTCCCTTTTGCCTCTTAGCTCTTTGATTGCACGACACTGGAACATTTGAAGACCTTCCGGACAGAGCGACCGGTGAACTCTGCCGCACTCTCCCCCATTTTTGATCACGTAAGAACCCCACTCATATTGGTCCTTCTGCGACTCCTGCCTTGTCCCAGCTAGCTGGAAGGCACGGCGTCACAGACCAGCCTGTTACAAACGTGGCTGTGGGATGGGCCCAGGGAGCTGCCTGGTGCCAGAGCAAGGCTTTGTGTCCTCTCGTCTCCAAGTGTGGCTGAGAGGCAGGAACTTCTCGGGGCCCGTCGATGAGCTCGTGGGCTCTGCTGGTGTCGTGGGAGGCTTCCCCAGGGCCGGGCTCCCTCCTTCCCTGCCTGCTGCTGCGCCCGTGGCATAAGCAGTCCTGCAGTGTTGTGGCCTCTGCCCTTTGCAGGTTGTGCTTGGTGGTGGGCAAGAGGCCATGGACGTGACCACGACCTCCACCAGGATTGGCAAATTTGAGGCGAGGTTGGTACTTTACAACTGCAGAGGTTTTTTGAGGAAACCCTGATTGTGTCCCTAACCAGGCTCCTGACTTCTTCCTTCTCCCAGGTTCTTCCACTTGGCTTTTGAAGAAGAGTTTGGCAGAGTGAAGGGTCATTTTGGTCCAATAAATAGTGTCGCTTTTCACCCCGATGGAAAGAGGTAGAGATTTTGCAGATCTTGCTGTGTTACTGGTATTTTTTTCACCTTGTGACTATTTCTTAGCTTTTGTAGGGTGTTGTGAGAAGACGCAGTCTCTTGCTGGTGTAAAACTGGGCACAGTGGGCTCCTGACAAGACTGATGACTTTCTCATCTTTTCTCCCGCACAGTTACAGCAGTGGTGGTGAGGATGGCTACGTTCGCATCCATTACTTCGATCCCCAGTATTTTGAGTTTGAGTTTGAAGCTTAAAGGAGGACGTCCTCTCCTCTTCTTCCCTCTTCCCATCCGTTGCCCAGTCCATTGGCTCCTGAGCAGAACTGCTGTAAGGCCTGAAGCTGGTCTGCTCCGCAGGAGGCAGCAGGAAGCAGCAGCAAACTCAGGGGCTGTATGGATGTGGGCATCTAGAACCCCAACCAGCTCAAAGCAGCACAGCCTGTGGCTTTCTCAGGAGGTGGAGTGAAGGTGAGGAAAGGAGTTGTGTTGGCTGCCTGCCTGCCCCTGTGGATGCTACCTTCCTGGCCTGCTGGGCATATTTATATATCAGTGGAGGAAAAAAAAATGGCAGGAAATAAAAATTTTTCCTAAACACCAGAAAAAGTGCCTCTATTCTTGTGCTCGGGGACAAAATTGACCGGGCTGCTTTGCTCCCCCAGCTCTGCTGGCAGTGCCTCGCTCTCCGCCCCCCGGCAGGCAGCAGTGCTGCTGCTCCCTGTGCCTCTGTCCTCGCCCAGGCCCAGGTTAACTCTTTCCCAGCAATGATCTGCAGCTGCTGAGGTCCAGCCCTAGCAGTGCTGGATCCGTGAATGGGCTGGAAGTGCAGTAGCCAGTCTTTGTTTTCCAGATGATGCGCGCCCAGTTCTAGTGCTTTGTTTATTTGCTGGCTTGACCCTGAGCCAGCTTTCCTCATGGAACAGTTATTTCCTGCGCTAGGAAGGTTGTGTTGCAAATCCTCGTCCTAGCCCTCTGTCCCCGTGTCTGTCTGCTTGGAAGGGTGGCTCCTGTCTCTTTCCTTCCTCGAAACTGGGTTCAAGGACCCATTTCCCAGGCTGGCTCCCAGCTTGGAGTGACTGATGCAATACTTAGGCTGCAGCCAGAGTGCCTTTTGTGGAGAGGTTGCTGTGAGTTCAGCGTGTTTTGCTGCTTAGGTACTGTGCCAACCACGCCTCGGTCACGGAGCAGGCCCGGCATGCCGTAGGGGAGCTGCTGGGCACAGCGGCCTCCTGCCCTGTGCTCGACGCGTGGTCCAGGTCCGAGAGCTGCTGCGATCCCGCTGGGGAGCAGAGCAGGAACCTGCCTGAAGGAGCAGGGCTGCTCCTGCCGCTGCAGAGCCCTGCGCTGCCCAGCTCCTGCCCGAGGAACACCACACAACGCAGGAGCAGACTGCGAGAGACCACTTTACTGTGACACCTTCAGTCTGCGTGGCCAAGAGGCTGCTCAAGTGCATCTGTCCCCCCTCTCCCTGGGCTGTCCTCCATGCTGCTGGTACATGCAGGCTTCCCTGGGCTCTGCAGGGCGTGTGTCCCGCACACATCCTGTGGAAAACTGCTGCATGGCCTTGACCCCTCAGCCCGTGGTGACAGGGTGAGGGGGATGTGATTGCCAGGACCGAAGTGCCTGTGCTGCTGCTCATCTTCCGTTCTCCGTCCGGGCAGTGGGGTCAGAGAGCGACCGGCTCAGCCTGCTCCCTGTGCTCTCCTTGGCAGGCGCCTCGTTGCCCTCCACCAACCGCTGCATCTCTGCCCGGGCCTCGTCTAGGTACTGGGAGGGACGGATCCATCGGAAGAATAAGCCTAGGAGGTGAGGGGTTGTGTGTCACGTGAGGCAAGAGCACAGCAGCTTTCCCAAAGCCACCGCGTGCGACCCAGCCAAGGTGGTGTCCGCAAGCAAGCACGGCTCCGGCCACGGGTCTGGAAGGCAGCTGCCTGAGGGCTGGCCGCAGCTCACCCTGCCACAGCTGGATGCTCTGGGGCTCCACGGAGGGCCAGATGACCAGCGGGTTGTGCGAGTAGAGGGGGTTCAGGTACTTTTTCTTCTCCTCAGGCTGGTTCAGCCAGGCCCAGAGGGAGTGCGTGTTCTCCTTCACTTTACACAGGCATCTACGGGAGCGTTGAGAAATGTCTCAGTCCCTGGGGCCAGTGGGCTGGGGCTGACCCCAGTTGTGTTACCGTGAGAGTTTGGCTCTGCCCAGGAGCAGGGAGGTGGCCGTGGCACTGCTCCTACGGGGCGCTGCCACCCCCACCTCCCAGCACTCGCCTCTCCTTCTCGTTGTTGCAGAGGAAGGTGCCGTAGTCGGAGGCGTAGGCGTTGTCAAAGAGGGTGAGGAGGAGGCTCTCGCCGAACTCCAGGGAGAATGGGAACTGGCGGCTCAGCTGCCACACGCAGTCGAGGAAGAGGAGGAACAGCGGCGCCTCCTGCTTCAGCCGGGCGTGGGAGTAGGCAGAGCGGGCGCAGCGGAGGTGGAAGGGGTGGCCAGCCTGCGGGATGCCAAAAACGTGGTGGGGATAACAGGGGTGAAGGCAACTGGGGATGCCCAGCCGGGCTGGAGATCCCCACCTCTCACTTCTGCCAGTCTCACCTCGATCCACTCCCGCTCCAGCAGCCCCTGGAAGCCCACCATCGTGCGGCAGCCCGGGTCCAGGATCACCTGCGCCAGCGCCGTCACCAGCAGCGTCGTGTCCGTCCCCTCTGCGCCGTGCACCAGCACGCTGGCCTCCTCCCTGCAGGCAAGCATGGGCGGTCGGGGCGCTGCCAACCGTTCCCGTGGTTGGTGCCACGGTGCTTCGGCCACAGTGAGGGGCTTTGGGGCGGCAGCCCCCCTACCTGTCCATGCACTGTGCAGCCAGGCAGGCCGTGCTCAGGGCCGCCTTGACGTGGCTCAGCCAGCGGCAGCTCTCCAGTCGGCTCAGCCAGCGGTCCATGCTGAGCGAGGCATCGTTGCAGGCTTCCACCAGCTTAATGAAGCTCTCCTGCAGCGGGCGGCCTCTGGGTGGGAAGGAAAATGGTGTGAGGGGCTTGGGGGAGGTCTGGTTTCGGGGGCTTAGGGCTGCTGTGCTGGCTAACAGTGCGATCGCCCCAGATACAGGAGCCAGGCTTCGGCGCAGCCCCTCACCGCTCCAGGGGCCGGTGCAGCCGCTTCCACTGCGGATAGGAGGACTTGGGCTCCGTGCCGCCCCCCGTCATCCGTGCCTGCTTCGCCGCCTGGGCCGACCGCGTGTCGATGATGAAGCCCCGCTCCCCCTCGTCCAGGACCGTCCCCAGCAGCACCTCGTCCTCGGGGCAGCGCTTTCGGTTGGGGCCTGTCAGTGGCTGGCTGCTGCGGAGCATCACCTGTGGGGCAAGAGGCTGTGGGAAGCCAGAGCCGGGGATCCAGTGGGGTGGGAAGGCGACAGGAGAGGGCTGGGGAGACAGACTCACAGTCCCGTTCCTGGGGTGGTAATAGCTGAGGACGGGGAAGCGCCCGCCCTGCCGGAACCGGGCTGCCCTCCGCAAGGTGTCATCGCTCACGGCTGCTGGCACGATGACGTCCGCGGGGTACGTGGGGCAGGTGGTGAAATCCCTGTTCAAGTCGCTCAGCCGCCACTGGCTCGTCTGGGGGAGAAGCGGGATGGGGGCAGTTTGGTGTGGGTCAGGGGAGTCGCTTCTCCCCCTCCCCTGCCAGCCGGGTCTCCCCCCCAGGCTCACCTGCGCGGTGATTTGCTGGAAGTATTGCTCGAGGGGGAAGAGGTGCCACCCCTCCTCGAGCCGCAGGTCCTGAGGTCTGTAGAAGAACGGGTACATCATCATCACGGAGTCCACCGAGGAGAGGGCCTGGAGCAGAGTGAAGGTGGAGCTGGGGTGCGCGAGGACATTTGGTAACATCCCCACCGCCCCCCCTCTGCAGCCCCCATCCCTGTTCCTTCCTCGTAGCCATGTCCCAGCTGCAAGCAAGGGCTGGCATCGCAAGTGCCCATGCAAACAGAGACCAGGAGCTGAGTGTTTACCCACGTTAATGACGGACGCAGAGCAAACACTGCAGGCAGCCACCTTCTCCTGCCAACCCTTTGCAGCCCGGAGCGGCTCCGGCATGGCTCGCCGGCCGCCCGGGGCTCACCTCGATGGAGCTGGCAATGTTCAGACACTCCTCCATGCCTGGGATCTCCAGCTGCAGCAACTTCAGGTCTTTGCACCGCAGCGTGATGGTGCCGGAGGAGCCGGCGAGCCTGGGGAAGGCAGCGGGGTCAGGGCCAGCAGCGGGGCTGCGCGGGCAGGAGGGGGCTGCGCACGCAGACAGCAGCAGGGAGCTGCCCCCGCTCCCCGGGAGGATGGAGCAGGGCAAAGCGCTGTGCCGAGGTGACCGGGATCCCGTTGGCTCTCATCCGGCACCGGCCGCACGTGTGCCTGGAGGTGCGATTTCCATCATCTCCCCTCCTGGCAGCAGCTGCCCCTGCCCCGCGGAGCAGAGTTAGCGCAAAGCCGGGCGCTGCTGGGCGGGTTTAGCAGAGCCGAGAGCGCTAAAAGCCAAACCTGGTGTCTCGCGGGGAGTCGTTAGTCCGGGGGGGCTGGTACCAGCCTAAATTCTGCACTCTGAGGCATGGAGGAGAAGAGGAGGTCAATGCCCGGCGCTGCAAGCGTCCCCAGCGTGGGCCGTGGGGAAGAGGAGGGAAGAGGCTCCGCGGCCACAGCCGCTGGGGGGGCATCGGGGGGGGGGATTTCCCCGCACTGATGCAGGGGTGACGCCATGAAGGGGGTCTCGGGGCCAGCAGCGGGGGGCACCCACCTCTTCTCCACGGCGTCCACGTTGCGGATGAGCAGCCAGAGCTCCACGGTGCTGGGCTGGCCGTCCCCCCCGGGGCAGGAGGAGAGGAGCAGGTGGTGGCTGGTGATGCAGAGCGTGCCCCTCACCGGCGGCAGCCCCGCGCACGACAGCAGCACACTCTCCACCGTCGCCGTCTTGATCAGCTCGGAGAACTCCATGGCGGCAGCTGGGCTCCGGGTCCTGCTGCGGCTGTCTCCGGCAGGGCTGGAGGGAGAAAGGGGAAATCGTGAGCGGCGCAGCAAGGCCTGGAAAGCCCCCTCTTCTTCCCTCGCCGAGCCACGCTGGGCCCTTCAGGCTCTGCTTGTCACCTACAGCGTGTGCAGCTTCCTCCCCGCAGGGAGCCTCGCTCGTTTCCTCCCCGCAGTGCTGTCACCGCAGGTGGGGAAACTGAGGCACGGGGCCGAGGGGGTGAGCAGCCTGCAGGCACCCCGGCAGCCTCGGTACCGGCTGCAGGGGGGGATTTGGGGCGGCTGGCGGCGGTGCGGGGTCCTGGCCCCCCCAGGCTCCCCGCGGCATGGGGCGGGGGTGGCTGCAGGGCGCTGCCGGGCGGGGAGGAGGAGGAGGAGGAAGAAGGGGGGAGGAAGAGGAGGAGGTGGAGGAGGGGGCGGTGAGCGGTTCGCAGCGGTGCCCGCCGAGGCCCCCGCCCCCGGGCTTACCTGCTCGGGTCCGCGGCCCTCGGTGGCGGGGGGCGAGCAGGGGACAGCGGGGGGCGACCGGGGGGCGACCAGGGGGGGGAAAGGGGCAACAGCCGGGGAGCTCAGGCTGCGAGCGGGGCACATCGGCGTGCCGGCAGGGTGCCATCGGGGACCTCGGGGTGCATGGAGGAGGAATGGGGGGGCTGGGGGTGCCCGCACAGCCCCGGGGGCGCGGGGCCGCGCAGCGCAGGAACGGAGCCGCCGCGTGCAGGGCTGGGCGGGGGGGGCGGCGGGCTTAAGGTGGCCCCAAGGCGGGGGGGGTCTGCGGGGCCGAGCAGCGCTCGCAGGGCCCCGGGAGGGAGAAAAAGGGGGGGGCAGGGAACGGCCGAATCCTGCCCCGGGGAGGGGACGGGAACGCTGCACCCCGCGGGTCCCACCTTAAGGCCCCCCCCAGCGGTGCCCAGATGTGCCCAGCGGTGCCCAGATGTGCCAGCAGCCGGGCTCCCACCGCAGCGCAGCCCCGCGCCCCCCCTCCCGCTGCACGCGGAGCCGCTCGTTTTCCTTCCTTTCCCCTTTTTTTAGCAACCGCCCCCCCCGCGCACAGCCCGGGCCGGGAAGCCGGGGTCAGCCCGTGCCGATAACCGGGCTGAGTGCTCGGCCCGCGGCTCGGGGAGCCTCCTCCCAGCCGGAGGCGATGATGCTGGACCTGAAAAGGAAAACATAAAAATAAAATCCGAAGTACACCCACCTCTTTGCACTCCTCTGGCTCGGCAAAGTTCCTGCCCGTTACCATCATCCTGGTGTCCCCAGGGCGTCCCAGCTCCAGCTCTGGGGGTGGATAAAGGGCAGTAGCTGGGCACCTTTTGGGGCTGGGGCCGGTGCCCCCCCGGAGGCTGGGCCATGGCCTTGGGGCAGCTGAGCTTCAGCGAGCTGGGCGCCGAGGAGCCACCCATGGGCGAGGAGAGCCTGGCGGGCCTCAAGGCACTGACGGCCAAGCTGAAGCTGCAGACGCGGCGTCCTTCCTACCTCGAGTGGGAGGCCAGGGTGCGGGGGCAGCCCTGGGGCAGCCGGGCCCCCAGTGGGGCAGAGGAGACCCCGGGAGACCCCAGGGGGGAGCAGGGCGTCGGTGTCTGCGGCTTCCCCACCGTGGGGGCGGCTCTGGAGTGGCTCAGGACGGAGCTGGTGAGTAGCGGCATGGGGGGTGAGGGGTGCACAGGGTCATGCCCAGCTCTGGCATGGGGGGAAAGGGGATAACGGTGGCTCCAGCTGCAGCCCCCAGCTTTGTCCCTTCTTTGCCAGCATGGCTGCTGGACGTGGATTTTTGCCAGGTGCTTGGGGGTCTGCCCATCTCCCCTGCGGAGTGCCACGGGTCCTGGCCCTGCACTCGCCACCCCCTCCTGCTGCCCTGCTGGGGCACGGCTGCAGTGACCTTTGCTGGTGCAGGAGAGGCAGCAGCCATAGGGGCACAAACCTTCCTGAGCCCCCCAGGCCGTGTGTGTGTGTGAGCGTGCGCACCCCCATGCCAGCCTGGGACTGTGTGCGTGGGCTCCACGCTGACCCCGGGACCACACGTTCCCAGTGCCCAGTGAGTCTGTGCCCTGGCCAAGCCCCAGCCCTGCCGCCCCAGCACCCTGCTGAGCCCCCTCTGGCCTTGCACCATGGCTGTGCCCCTCAGGGTCTGCGGTGCTGACGGCCCTGTGTCCCCGCAGCAGGAGCTGCAGGCTGCGGACCAGCGCCTGGCGCAGCAGCTGATGCGCCTGCGGGCACAGCTGCACCGGCTGAAGGTGGAGCAGGCCTGCCACCAGCACAAGGAGATGCTGGACGACGCCACCTTCGGCCTCGAGGGCTGCGAGGAGGACTCAGACCTGCTCTGCAACATCCCTCCCAAGGCCGCCTTCCTGCTCTCCATGCCGCTGAAGCACATCGGTGTCACCCGCATGAACATCAACTCCCGGCGGTTCTCCCTCTGCTGAGCGTGGTGGGGCCCCGCGGGCACCCATGGGTGCACCCAGGCCTGGTGGGGCTCGCGGGTGTCTCCTGAAGCACCGCAGGGATGGTGGGGCTGGGGCTGAGCACCCTCGTGCGGGAGGTGCTCGGTGCTATGGGAAATGCCACTGTCCCCGTGGGACACAGGGTGTCCTGGGGCACCCGCTGTCCCGTCCCCGGGGATGTGGGGTCAGCAAGGTGAATGATGTGGGGGCAGCTCTTTGGGGAGGAATAAAGGGAGGCAATGGTAAGAGCCAAGGGTTTCTGTTGTGTGCACCCAGGCGCCTCCAGATGTGGCTCCTGGCCCTTTGCGGTGGGGTGGCTGGAGGGGCCGCGCTCCCGGCGCTGTCCTGCGGGCTGGGGGCTTCTCACCACTTTTCTCACCCTGTGCCAGAGGGATGGGGCTCTGCTCCGGGCACCCCGCTGCCAGCCCCTCCCCAGGCACCAGCTGCGATGGGTGCTGGGGCTGTGCCGCTGCAGGAAATGCTCGTCACCGAGCTGCTTGTGGGCTGGGAGCTGGGTCTTGAGGCCAGAAGGTGCTGGGGGCTGCGCTCGGGGCCCCCATAACCCCATCCTGCGCTGATTCCGGCCCCTGGTGCAGGAGAGGGGCCCTGGGTGATGCTGGCCAGGCTGGAGGGCTTCGCTTTTGCTTGTTCCCTTCCTCCATGCACACCAAACCCTTGGCAGAAGGAGTTGCCATGGCTGGGGTGTGACTTTCACAGAATGCTTTTCGCAAGCGGTGTCAGGAGAGACACGGGATGTCGCAGGGAAGATGGGGGGTGCCTCAAGGACCTTTTTGGGTGCTGCTTCCCCTTCCCCGGGTAGCATCAGGACATGGGGAGAGCTGCGCATGCCCCCAGGGCTGCGGCACACCAGCCCTCACCTGGGGCACCCCTGGGGCAAGCACAATGGGAACAGGGCGCTCGGCTGCCCCTGGGAAATGTCCCTGAGGGTGGGTGCTGTGTTTGGTGCTGCCACCGCAGCGCTCCCCCCGCTGACGCAGCTCCCCCCCGGCACAGGCTGGGCTTCCTGCCCATGCCTCCGCAGAGCAGCCGGCAGGTACCTGCGGCTTCATGTCTGATCGCAGAAGCCAAGACAATAGCTTTGTGGTTGCTCTGCTCTGAGCTGTTTCCAAAAAACCCAGGGCTGGTGGCGTGGCACAGCCGGGGCACGAGGTGTCCCCTCGGCTTTGTCCCCAGCCCAGCCGGCACCGCGGCTCTCGGTGGCTCAAGGCTGAGGCCTTGGGTGACGTAGTGGTGACAGCCAAAGCAGGGGTTGCGGGTGCGAGCGGTGTCACGCAGCCCACACGGTGTCCAGCACGACCCAAACCAGTGCTGTGAGACTGCAGGCACCGAGCATGGGGTGGGGGCTGCAACGGGGACGAGGGGGCTCAAGCAGCCTGGGCCATCTGGGCAGTGGGTGACAAAATCCCAGCCATTGCTGGCACCACGCTGGCAATGCCCAGCTCGTGGGACCCCGCTCCCCCTCACCAAACGGCTCCGTGTCCCTCCGTGTCCCCTCGCCCACCTGGGGCTGGGGGCGCCCAGAGCAGGGACCCCCCATGTGCAGCCCAGCTGGGGCTGGCAGGAAGCTTCAGGGTTTGTCACTAGCTCTTTGCGGTCGTGTGCGAGCTGCGAACCAGTTTCTCTAGAGTTTGCTCATGAGGCAGGAAACCAGGGCAGGCGGCGAGCAAGAGCGAGCAGCGGCGGCGGCAGCAGGGAGCGCGCGCCCGCGTGCGGGGTCGTGGCTGCGCTGCCGGCCGGTCACCGCGTGTCCGCTGGTGATGGAGAGGACGTGAGCGGGGACGGTGCCATCACTGCTGCTGTCCGGCCATGGGAGTCTGAGAGCGGCTCGTCCTCGCTTTGCTGCCAACAGGTAACAGGGGCCGGGGCAGGGGTCTGCGCCCCTGGATGGGTGCCGGGACCTGCGGGATGCCTGGAGCAGGGGGTGTTGTGCTCTCCGATGTGGCCCCGTGGAGGGGTGTGAATGGGGGCTTGCCACTGCGGGGCTGGGAGCATGGGTGCCCAGGGGGGCAGGAGGTGACACGGGGAGCAGCCCTGTGCTCCCTGTCCCGCTGCAGCCACCCAGCCGGGGTGACAGCGGCCGCCCCACTGCCCTGTGCCCACCCGGGTTGCGAGCGCTCTCCCCTCGCAGCGCTGGCCCCGAGCCCCCATCTCCAGGGCAGAACAGGCAACTTGTCCCCAGCGCCAGGCCCTGTCTGCCCAGCTGTCCATCGCAGTCCATCGCGGCCCCGTTAAGGATGGTTTCAAGCAGTGATGCGTCTGTTTTCGGTGCTGTTTTGGAGCAAACGCCTCCCTGCCCGCTGTGATGGCGCATCGGGGCCGGCTCCCCAGGCTCAGGAAGGCGCGGGGCCAGCGTCCAGCTGGGTCACAGCTGACTTGGGGACACCCAGCTTTGGGGTCAGCCCAGCCTCAGCCCTGCTGGCGCCCGCCCACGCTCGTGACCAAACCGTCCAGCCCCGGCCGGACAGGCACATGCGGAAGGGCCGGCACAAGCAGGAGGAGGCCAGGGGCTGCTCGTGTACCCCGTGGACACGCAGCCACACAGCAGGGGACACGGCGAGGCACGGGGCAGGGGCACCGACACTTCACTCTCACGCAACCTTCGCAGCAGAAATTCGTTTGCACAGATGCAGGCACAAAACCTGACTTCAAACACCCCGAGATGCGGCACAGCCCTCGCGCCGAGCAGGTGAAACGGTTGCTCGGTGGAAATTACGCTGTGGCTTGAGCACATAAGAAAAAAACGACGATAGCAGCACCTCCCTCTGAACCCCGGCTTCTCACAGAAAGGAAAAAACACCTCCGGCACCGCTCGCCTTCGGTAGACGAGTGTTTGAAGTGCTACGTGCAGGTTGGGAGCGTGGGGGCTTTTCTTCCACGGGGCCAGGCTCGGGCTTGGGTCTGGGTCCGTTCTTTGTCCCGGGGCATTGCTGGGGCCTTGCCTGCGCCCCGCATGACCCAGACCCTGCGGGCAGCCAAAGCGCCATGAGAGCGCTCTCAGAGAAGTGGCGGCGGAAGCCGAAGGCACCAGGGCGGCTTCCAGGCCCCGGACATGGTGCAGGTGGGCTTGCTTGTCCACCCTCTCCTCCCCACAGTCACTCGTCTCCTGCTCCCATCGGCCACCGTGGTGGTGGGCACCCCAAGGTGGGACCACGGGGATGGTGCCGATGTCCCCTGTGTTCCCCCAGGCACGGCAAGTTGGTGGCACTGCCCCCGTCCTGCTGCCCCCGCTGCGGGGAGGCGAGCGCAGGGTGCTCCCGGTCTCCCAACATGGGGCTGTGCCTGTCTCTCCCAGTGGCAGCTGGCTCTGGTGGCTGGGGCTGGTGGCACCCGAGGGACACTGAGCCCTCCCCAGGGACCCCTGCACGGCCATTCCTTATGTCCCCAGTGGCACGGTGGGTGCGTGCCCCTCCGAAGCACTGTGCACAGCTGCAGCGCCGCCCTCCCCAGCAGCACCCCAGGTTTTAATGGGTGCCTGTGAAAATAGAGCTGTGCCTGTGAAAATAGAGCTGTGCCTGTGAAAATAGAGCTGTGCCATGACTCCTGGTCGGGAAACCGAGGAAGAAAAAGTGATGGCAGCGCTGGTGGCCATCGCCCCCAGCCAGGCAGCTCTGGGCTCAGCCATCCCCAGGAACCCCCGCTGCTGCACCGTCTGCCCACAGGCCACAGCTCCCCCCCAGAGCCTGCCAAAGCCCCCACTGGTTCCTGGGCAGGGACACCTGGGTGGCTCCCGGTGGAGGTTCCGAGAGCTCAGCGCCTGCAGAAACCGCGTGGGGCCCCCGAAGCCTCTGAGCTCTTGGGCAGAGGCTGGGGAAGCGGGTTTGGGGCCAGGCCTGGGAGGGGGTAGATCCTGGCGGCGTGGGTGTGGGGGATTCTGCAGAAGAGCTTTTTCCAGGGCTGTGGGCTGCCATTTCCATGTGACGCAGTGCCGGGCTCTGCCGGCTTTGCAGGAAGGCAAAAGTGAGACGAAGGCCCCCTCTGCCCACGCGGGGCACCGGGGCTGGTGCTCGAGGTGGGCGTGTCACGAGAGAAATCACCCTCTGTGCTTACCAAAGCCAGAACAGCACCAGGAGGAAATACGGCTGGGGACAGAGCCGGGGGACGTCCTCAGGGGCGTGCAGGAAGGGCCCAGCGACGGATGGGTGCAGGGCTGGGGTGGGTGGGTGCAAAGATGGGGATGGAGGGGCTGGGGGGGTGACGGCCGCGCTCACTGCCCCGCGCCCCGTGCAGCCACCATGGGCTGCTGCTGCAGCTCGGACTACGATGACGACTGGATCGAGAACATCGACATCTGCGAGCACTGCAACTACCCCATCGACCCTGACAGCAAGCGCCAGGTGAGGGGGGGGGAGCAGCCAAAAAAAACCCCATGGGTGGCGTGGGGCTGTGGGGGGCTGAGCTCACGGTCCCCCCTGTCCCTGCCCAGCAGCTGATCCGCAATGGCTCCGAGGTGCGGGATCCCCTGGTGTCCTACGAGGCCACGTCTCCGCCGTGCTCCCCCCTGCAGGGTAAGGCCCGGCCGCGGAGTGGGGGTGGCTGCGGGTGCCCCCATCGCCGCCTCCACCTTGCCCCTGTTCCCCCAGACAAGCTGGTGGTGGCCCTGTATGACTACGAGCCCACCCACGACGGGGACCTGGGGCTGCAGAAGGGGGAGAAGCTGCGCATCCTGGAAGAGTGAGTGAGCGCCAAGGGGGTCCCCTTTGTCCCCACGTCCCCCCCGGTCAGTGCCCCGGTGCCATCGGTGGTCCTGGGAGCGGAGGGGACTCACGTGGCCGTGTCCTTGCAGGAGCGGGGAGTGGTGGAGGGCGCAGTCGCTCACCACGGGCCAGGAAGGTTTGATCCCCTACAACTTCGTGGCCATGGTGAACAGCCTGGAGCCCGAGCCGTGAGTAGGGACTGGGGAGCAGCCGTGCGGGCACGGAGCTGTGATGGTGCGGGGGGATGTACGTGACCTGTAACCACCCAGCCCTCACCCTGCCCCCGTCCCAGGTGGTTCTTCAAAAACCTCAGCCGCAAGGATGCCGAGCGGCAGCTCCTGGCCTCGGGCAACACGCACGGCTCCTTCCTCATCCGGGAGAGCGAGACCTCCAAAGGTACCGGTGCCACCGGCACCTCCGGCACCTCCCGCCCTGGGAAGTGCACCAGGAGTGCTGGAGGCCCATTCCCACACCGCACCCCCCTCCCCAGGCTCCTACTCGCTGTCAGTGAGGGACTTCGACCAGAACCAGGGCGAGACGGTGAAGCACTACAAGATCCGCAACATGGACAACGGGGGGTACTACATCTCCCCCCGCGTCACCTTCAGCAGCCTGCACGAGCTGGTGGAGTATTACACACGTATGTGCCGGCCTGAGGGGTGGGGGGGGACAGGATGGAAATGGGGTGGGATGGGATGGGGATGGGGATGGGGTGGGATGGGGATGGGATGGGGATGGAATGGGATGGGGATGGGGATGGGGATGGAAATGGGGTGGGATTGGACAGGACGGGATGGGATGGGATGGGCTGGAAATGGGGTGGGATGGCAATGGGGTGGGGTGGGACGGGATGGGACAGGACACCCAGGCACCCTGTGCACGCTGAAGCTGGTTCTGCCTCCCCCTGTGCTGCAGGCAGCTCGGACGGGTTGTGCACCCGCCTCGGCAAGCCCTGCCGGACCCAGAAGCCGCAGAAGCCGTGGTGGCAGGACGAGTGGGAGGTGCCACGGGAGTCACTGAAACTGGTGGAGAAGCTGGGAGCAGGGCAGTTTGGAGAAGTCTGGATGGGTGAGTCAGGGTGAAAGCAGGGAGCTTCCTCCTGCACGAGGGCACTGCTGCAGGCGGCGTCAGCCCAGGCCCGGGGCTGCGGGGGGGAAGCCGGGGCCCCGCACGGCACAGCCGGCACCTTCCCAGCTTTTTAAAGGGCCCTGGAAGAAGGGAGAAAACCAGCAGCGAGAGCAGCCCAGGGATAAACCAGAGCAGCCCAAACTTCCCCCTTTCTCCCATCCGCAGCCACCCAGATCCCTGCACTGCTCCCTGGGCAGGCACCCACCACCAGGACGTGGCTGCAGGCGCTTGTGCACAGGGGCTGTGTACATCTGGGGCTTGGCACCAGACCAGGAGCACCGTGCGTGGCTCTGCAGGGGAAGCAGGGCTCGTGGCGGCTGCTGCTGCCAGGCTGGGAGCGCCCGGGGCTCGGTGGCTGCGTGTGGCTGCCAGCACGCTACGGCTGAGCTGCAAAAGCTCCTCCTGCTGTCCCCGTGCCGTGGTGGGGAGGGCGCAGCACTGCCCCGCTGCCTCCATCCGGCCCCAAGGGGGGTCCCTGCCCTCGCTCCCAAGGCTGCTGGCAGCATCTGAAAATCCGCTCCGGGTGCCTGGCAGGGGCTGGGCTGTGGCAGCGCTGCCCGGTTCCACCAGCTGCCCGGCTGGGAGCCGCTCAGAGGGTTAAAAGCCCAGCACTAAGTTTCCTTTTGTCTCGGTGGCTAAAAGCCACAGGTAAAAATCTCTGCCTGGTGGGTTACAATGTGGCTACAGACTTCTGAGCAGGAGGTAGCCAGAGCACACATGGGGCTGTGACTGTCCCCACGTGGCCTGGCCCTGCTGCAAGAGCCCGGGGCCAGAGGGTCCGTTGCTGACCTTTGCTGTCCCCAGTGCCCCTGGGGCCAGGCTTCAGCCGGCCTTTACATCCCAAACACCTTTCTTGTGTCCTTTTGGGTTGGGATGCCCTAAGCTGACAGACGTAGCCCCCAGCTGTGCCTCCCCCGCCGGTCAGCCTCCCTCCCCCCATCACGCTGTTCCCCTTCTCTCCTCAGGCTTCTACAACGGCCACACCAAGGTGGCCATCAAGAACCTGAAGCAGGGCAGCATGTCGCCCAGCGCCTTCCTGGCAGAGGCCAACCTGATGAAGAACCTGCAGCACCCGCGGCTGGTGCGGCTGTACGCCGTGGTGACGAAGGAGCCCATCTACATCATCACCGAGTACATGGAGAAGGGTGAGGGCGCCGGGCTGCTGCCTGCTACAGGGCTCACACCCAGCAGGGGCGGCTGGGGGCCGTGGGGAGCCGGGGGGTCCCTTCCTCTCCCACTGCAGTCCCCATCAGTGCAGACGCAGGAAACCCACCAGGTCACCACGTGTCAGTGCTGGCTTTTGTATTTTGAGCTGTTCCGGGGGATTTTTGTGCTGTGCCTTCACACCACAGCACTCTGCTGGCTGGGAGCTGTGGGGACCAGGACCTTGCAGGCAGCGTGGTGTCCTGCCCCTCTGCTCCTGCCTGCCCTCCCGGGGGCTGTGAGCCCCCCAGTCCCATGCTGGACATTACACTGAAAGGCACTGAAAGGCAAAGCTGCTGCCACGATGGCAGCTGCTGAGACCCGCGCCTTCGTTGCAGGCAGCCTGGTGGATTTCCTCAAGACCTCGGAGGGAGTGAAGCTCAGCATCAACAAGCTGCTGGACATGGCTGCGCAGGTGAGGGGGCACGGAGCCGGGGGGTGCCTGACGGAGCTTTCCCAGTCCTCCAATTAATGTGATGAATCCAACCCAC
Organism: Heteronetta atricapilla; assembly: GCA_011075105.1. Taxonomy (NCBI): domain Eukaryota; kingdom Metazoa; phylum Chordata; class Aves; order Anseriformes; family Anatidae; genus Heteronetta; species Heteronetta atricapilla. The sequence continues at coordinate 5,900,326 of CM021753.1, read as the reverse complement.
AGATCGCCGAAGGCATGGCCTTCATCGAGGCCAAGAACTACATCCACCGCGACCTGAGGGCTGCCAACATCCTCGTGTCGGACACGCTGTGCTGCAAAATCGCCGACTTTGGGCTGGCTCGCCTCATCGAGGACAACGAGTACACGGCTCGCGAGGGTGCGCCCGTCACGGCCCCATGCACGTCCCCTCTGGGGCTGCTGGAGGAAGAAACCCCATCCTCCAGCGGGACCCTGCACGCCGCATCTCATCCCTCATCTCACTCCCCCCTGCCGGAAGGGGCTGCCAGAGCCCACGAGCCCACCCAGCCCTGCTTTGGGTGGGCTGACAGCCCTATCTGGTGGCTGCTGCAGGAACAGGCGTGCTGCCCTGCTGCGGGGGTCCCTGCCAGCGTGTGTGGGCAGCCGAGCATGGGGGGCCGGGGGGTGGCAGCCACCAAATCCAGCCCGTCCCCAGGCGTGTGGCAGGGACAAAAGCTCACTCGGGGTTGTCACATCAGGTTAAACAGACAGGGGTGTAAAGCTCAGCCGTAGCACTTTATTTTTTTCCCCTCCCGCTGTTTTTTTTCAGGGGCTAAATTCCCCATTAAGTGGACGGCGCCGGAGGCGATTAATTACGGGACGTTCACCATCAAGTCGGACGTCTGGTCCTTCGGCATCCTGCTCACCGAGATCGTCACCTACGGCCGGATCCCGTATCCAGGTCAGGATTTCGCAGCAGCTGCGTGGCGGCCGGGCTCGCACACGCACGCACGCAGGCGCACACGTGTGTGTATGTGTGTGCATGCCCTCCCGCACGCACACACGCTCCGCCTGGCCCCGCTCCCTGCCAGCCCGCGATGGTTTCGACCTCCTCCCAGCGCACGTGGCCAGCCGGGCCCAAAAATCAGGGGGGAGTTTGGAGTTTGGGGGGGGGGGGGGAAGGTTCCCCCCGGGGTTTGCCAATGCTGGGTGCTTCCGCCAGGGGGGGGTGGGGTGGGGTGACCTGAATTCGGTGCCACACGCTTTGTCCTCGCAGGGATGACCAACCCCGAGGTGATCCAGAACCTGGAGCGCGGCTACCGCATGCCGCAGCCCGACAACTGCCCGGAGGAGCTGTACGAACTCATGATGCAGTGCTGGAAGGAGCGGCCCGAGGAGCGGCCCACCTTCGACTACATGAAGAGCGTGCTGGAGGACTTCTTCACCGCCACCGAGGGCCAGTACCAGCAGCAGCCCTGAGGGCCCGAGCAGCGTCGGGGGCACGGCGGGGGGCACCGCTCTGCTCCCCGTGCTGCGGGTCCCCACAGACTCCTTCCGTGACCCCCAGTGGGCACCGCCTGGACCCACGTGGGCAGCGGCACAGACTTGGGGTGCACCTGGAGGCGTGCATTGCCTCCCGACGGCGAAGGGCCTGTGGGCCCAGGGGACAAGCCACGCACTGCCGTGCCCACCCGGCTGGACGCCACCTCTGCCGTCCTCACCGGTGGCGGCTGCGGGGCCCTGGGGACCGTGTGGGGACCCCAAAGGGCTTCAGGAGCAGGGAGGCTTCAGGACAGGGGAGCCCCTGGGGCAGCTGCAGGGCACTGGGGACCCCAAAGGGCTTCAGGACTGGGAAGGCTTCAGGCCTGGGGAGCCCCTGTGGTGGCTGCAGGGCCCTGGGGACCGTGCAGGGACTCCAAAGGGCTCTGTGACCGGGGACACTTCGGGACTGGGGAGCCCCTGGGGACCGAGGAGCCCCCGGTTCCTCGGGGGGCAGCAGCTGGGGAGCCCCGCACCCCCATGGCAGAGCCGCAGGAGCTCAGGGCCTTGGCCTCGACCCCCCCCCCACCGGGCCTGCAGCGCCTGCCCCGGGCCACACAGGGCCGTGGGCCCGCCGCCAGCCCCTCCGGGACCGGGCAAAGCGGCCCCGAAGCCCTGGCGGTGCCCTCCCCCCAAGCAGGGGTCCCCCACCGGGCCCCCCCCCGGCCTTCACGAATGGTTCACCCCCACCTGCCTCCCCCCCTCCCCTCCCCTCTCCACTCCCCCCCCCCTCCCCTCTCCACAATGGTTCCGTCCCGCCCACCGCCCCCCCGTTCACCCTGCGGCGGCTTCCCCCCCTCCCCAGCGATGGTTCGTCCCGCGCGGCTCCCCCCCGCCCCCCGCAGCAGTGGTACAGCCCAATCGCCCACCCCCGCGCTCCGCCTAGCTTGCTGGCACCCGTTCCCCCCCCCTCCCTCCGCCGTCACGGCTCCCCATTGGCCGGCGGGCGGGAGGGGGCGGATCCCTGACTGCCGATTGGCCTGGAGACCGCGCGGGGGGGGCGGGGCTTCGGGGCCCCGGCGGCGGGGCGGGTTGGGTTGCGCGGCGGCGGCGGCGGCGGCGGGGTCGGCGGCGGCGGCAGGGGCAGGAAAATGGCGCTGACGCAGGGCACCAAGCGGAAAGTGTGCTACTACTACGACGGTGAGGGGCGGGGGGGCTGAGGGTAACGGGGGTCGGGGGGGCTGTGGGGGGCGGGGGGCGGAGGGTAATGGGGGGTAACGCGGGGGAAAGGGGGCGTTTGGGGGGCTTGAGGGGGGTTTGGGGGGCAGCGGGGGGGTAGGAAGGGGGGGAACGGTAGGGGCCGGGGGCACTGAGGGGGGGGGGTTAGGAATGGTTGGGGGGGCACTGGGGGAGGTACTAGGAATGGGGGGGGCACTGGGGGGGCTGCTAGGAAGGGCGGGGGGCACTGGGGGGGTTGGAGGCACTGGGGGGGTTGGGGGCACGGGGGGGTTTAGGAATGGTGGGGGGCACTGGGCGGGAGTTAGGAGTGGTGGGGGGTATTAGGAAGGGTGGGGGGTGAGGGGAAGGGTGGGGGACGCTGGGGGGCATGGGGGGGCAGTGGTGGGGGTTGGGAAGGGGGGGTGAGGGGAAGGGAGGGGGGTACTGGAGTGGGGGATTGGGAAAGGTGGGGGTGTGGGAAAGATGGGGGTGCTGGGGGGGGTAGGAAGGGGGAGGGTGAGGGGAAGGTGGGGGGTGTGAGGGGGGATTAGGGTGGGTGTGGGGCACAGCAGGGCCAGGGGGTGCTGGGGGTGATCGGGAAGGGCTGGGAGTGAGGGGGCAAGGCAGGGGGGCAGCCCTGAGGGGAGCAGGGTGAGGGATGGGGCTTGGGGTGATCCCAGGGCTTCGGGGTGGGGAGGGGGCGGAAAGGGCTGGGGGAGGCCCAGGGAGGGCCCGGGGGTGGCCGAGCCCCCGTGAGCCGCGTTAGGGGGACGAAGAGGCACCCCGGGAATTCTGCTTGGGTCGGGGGCAGCCCCACTGAGCCAGGGACAACCAAAAGGCCAGGCCCGTGGTGTATTTGGGGGGGGTTCCAGCGTCCTGGGGCATTGTTCAGTCCCGGCTCAGGCTGGCTGGGCTGTAGGCTGGCGGTTTTCTTTCTCTTTTTTCCAAGGCTGGGGGGGGGGCTCTGGTTTCTGGCTCTGTAATGCCCCCCTCATTGGGACAGGGGAGTAACGGGGTGTGGGAGCTGCCTGGAGCCCCCGCTGGGTTCCTCAGGCACTTTCCCCATTTGGCTCTTCAGCCCGTGGCAGAAATCGGGGCTGTCCCACCTCAGGGCCCGTTCGCAGCCCCCTGCCCTCTGGAGGCGGTGGGTGAGCTGTGGGGGTGCTGTGGGGTCCCCCCTCCCGTGGAGGCTTTCAGTCTGTGAGGTCAAATAAAAAACTTTTCATCCCTGTTTCTCCTTCGTAAGCGGACGTGCTTCGCCTTCAAGCAGCAGAGCGGGGATTTTGTGTGTCAGGCAGGTCGTGAGGGCTTTAATTTCTTCCAAGGAGTCGCGGTGAGCAGCAGGGTGGCAGCCCTGGGGGGGTCTCTGGCTGCGCCCCACGCAGCTCCGCTCTGTGACACCCACTGGAACAAAACCAGCGGGGTGCTGGGGCCCCGGGCACCGCAGGAGCGCTCACAGGAAGCACCAGAACGCCGTCCGGGTGCAAGCAGCCTGCATCATGAACCAGAACCACATCCAAACTTCTTCCTTCTCTGAGAAAGTAACGTGGTCATGAGGAAGCTGCCCAGGTTGTGAACGACCTCAAGCCTCCCGAGGCACGAGGTGATGGCTGAAACACAGAACAGTCACCGGGCTGTAACTGCTGAGCAGAGGTTACCCTTGCTGTTTCTGTCGCACGGTGCCTACGTGAATTAGTGCTGTGCCCTCCTGGCTGGCGCTGTCCCCCCTAATTTACTCTGTGGGGAGGTTTTAGTGCCTTATTTCTGCTCTTTTATGACAGGCTGGCAAACATCCACAGCACATCCTAGGGTGCAAGTGTGCTCTTCTGCACTGGGGAAGGCGTAACCTGCGGCTGGGGGAGGCCGGCTTGGCCGGGTCCTTTATGTGGCACGCAGGGAGCTTAGGGCCGGGCAATCCGGCACGGGAATGCCCCAAAGCGAGGTCCCTGGGAGCTGCTCGGGCAGCGTGTGGATCCCTTCCCTGAGCCCTAAAACCCCGATGGCAGAAGGAAACTGCAGCGGGGCTCATCGCTGAGCTACTGGGAAGGGCCTGGGCGGAGGGGACAGGCTGGGATAAAGCAGTTGGGAACCGCGGGGCTCCTTCCTGGGGACCCTGAGGTGCACGGGGGGCTGCATAAGGGTTAGACCTGCACCCGTGGTGGCTTTTTTATTAGCTCCCGTGTGGGGACTTGCAGAAGCCCAGCAGACAGGAAGAGGCGCCCGGTAATCCACACGGTTATCGCACACCCGCCTCCGCGCGTGGGCGAGCCGCTGGGTCTGCGGGCTGGGCTGCAGGGAGCGGGGGGTGGGCCCAGCAGAGACCCCCCGGCAGCTGAGGGTAGAGAAGTCCGGGGCTCATTTTCCAAGGCTTCACGTTTGTATTTTCTAGATGAGCTTTTGAGCATCTCTACCTAGCTCCCCAGAGCTCGACTTAACCCGATTTTGCTGTGGGAGTTGTCACCCGAGTGAAACACCTCGGTGCAGGCAAAGGACGCCCGGTTTCGCTGTAGGACCGGCTGAATCGTTTGGGTTTGGGATTCGCACCGTTCGCATCTAATTCAGCAGCAAGCAGGGCCGTGTCTGCCGGGGAGAACTTCGAGCTGTGCTGTGAGGAAGTGGCAGTTTCTCCTGAGTGCTGAGACCGGTGATGAAATATTAATGCTCCCAGCTGAGTCACCAGCCAGACCGGGTCGGGTCTCCTGCTTCCTAAACTGATTGCGAGTTGTAAAACTACGTGCGCAGCTCGGCGTGATTTCCCGACGCACCGGGGCTGTGAGGTGCTGCTGCCGCGCGTGCCATCCCCTGCTCCTGGCAGCTCTCGGTCTGTGCATCCCGTAGCCAAACACCAAAATCCGAAAGTTAAATCTTGTGAAAAACCTCATTAAAATAAGTTCCCTGGGAAAGGAGGGGGAAAACAGCGGCGCCTACTGTGAGAGAGCAGCGTGAGCTCAGCTTGACTGGGCAGGGGAATATCGGGGTGGGGAGGTGACCTGGGATAACCCCGCAGGTAACTGATGGCTGTGTGGCTTCACTGAGGTCGTGTCTGGAGGAACTCTTGTTTTTCCCTGCCGTAACAAAATCCTGTCTGTCCCCAGGTGATGTTGGAAACTATTATTATGGCCAAGGACATCCGATGAAGCCCCACAGGATCCGGATGACCCACAACCTGCTGCTCAACTATGGTCTCTACAGGAAGATGGAGATCTATGTAAGTGTGGGCCTGGGCATGAAGAGAGATGGGTGTGGGAGATGTTCAGTTGTCAGTTTTTAGTTTAACGAAAGAAAAGAAAAACTTAAATGGTTGTGCTGATGTATTTCTCCTTTCTTCCGTTTGTATTTTACTGAGATGTTCTTTGCATCAGATAAGCTTTGGAGACTGGAAAATGGGTTTTCTCTTCGTAACTTAAATATTTTCTTTGTCTAGATGCGTAATGTGTTCCAGCCTGTGGTAATGGCATTCTTGCCTTTGAGAATAAATTCCTCTTGTCTATTGCTGCTGGTTTGATTGTTGTTGTTTTTTCTTTTTTTCCCTGGGAGTAAATCTGAGGCTGGAAATGGGCTTTAGGGGAGAGACGTGTTTCAAAACAAGCCTTGCTCTTCTTTGTCCTTGCAGCGCCCTCACAAGGCAAACGCAGAAGAAATGACCAAGTACCACAGCGATGACTACATCAAGTTTCTGAGGTCTATCCGCCCGGATAACATGTCTGAGTACAGCAAGCAGATGCAAAGATGTAAGCTGCGTGTGTAGCGCTGTAGATCCTGGCAGTGCTAAGCTTGGGATTCCTGGGCCAGCTTTAGAAGGCTGTGATAAACAGAGCAGGAGGAACCCTTGGAGGCTGTCTTCCTCCTGACTTTTTTATTTACCCGGTAACTCCAGCATTTTAAAAATGGGTCCCTCTCTTAAGGCAGTATGGCAAAAGAGCTGAGGAGAACCCTTTGGCCTGGTGGTCCTTTTTGATCTTATGTTTCAATGGAAATTCTTCTAAGTTACCTTCCTGGCTTGGAGATGACTGAACTACTGTGTTTACGAGCTACGTGCATTTTCTGTAATTGTTTAACCACAGGTCATGGTGTGGGAAAGGGTTATGTTTTTTTTTTTTTTTTTTTTTTTAAAAAAATTTTAAAAAAAAAAAAGCTCATCAATCACATCCAAAATCTGCAGTTATTCTGAAGGATTTTCAGAGCAACAGCTGTTTGTAAGTGAGGGAAGTTTGAGATGCACAATGGTACCTGATGGTACCTGTCCACTTTGTGTTAGAATGTTTTGTTTGTTTGTTTTTGTTTTTTCCTTGAGATATTCTCCATTCTCTTCGAAGCTCTGCAGTCCATGAAAGCACTAAAACCTCTTGGCAGCTTTAACGTTGCAGAAATCTTTTCGGTTTATGCACAGCTCTGAGCTGATGTCCTTTGGCAATGACTGTGTAGGTTTCTAGCTAGTAAGGACAAATAGATGGGGAAGGCTTGGGGTTCATTTAAAGTGTTTTGGTGATGCATGCTGCATTCCTCGAGAGCAGAAAAAAAGCCCACGGGATTCATTTATGTAAAGTAAGTGTAATTTCCAAATTAAACGAAATACGGGTCTCAAGTCTGAAGTAGGGGCACTTGGAAATCTGGTACAAGCTGAAATATTCTCAGCTGAAATAGATATTTAGGCATGAGCATGCAAGAGGCATGACTAATATATACCGAAAGACTTCCTACAGTAAATAATATGCCTTAATATACCAAAGTACATATTTACACAGTGAACTGTTTATCCCTGGAGCTGATACGGCTCATAAACACCCACTCTGCTCTCTGGTAGTCCACATTTTCTGTACTGTATTTCCACAGAACTGTATTTACATGAAGGAGGCAAAATACGAAAATTAATCTTAAACACACATAGGGCAGGTCTTTTCTTCAACAAGACCTGTAAAGTGCAAGCCTCTGCCGAGCTAAAGAGCTAGCACGGGAGGCTCAGAATGGATTAGTGGTATGGGAGACAAGGTCACTGCTCCTCAGTGTGGCGACAGGTCTCTGTCGCTTGCTATAGCTTTCCTTTCAGGAAAGAGTTGGGGCTGTGATGTCCACAAGGATGTTTCCACGTCCATACTGGACTCTGTCTTGGATACAAAGATCCTCACCCACCCACTGTAAGGAGGAAAGAGCATCTGCACCTCTTGTCTTGCTTTATGCCTCTAGCCAAGTGATTGACCCCCGTGATTAATATCCCTCCCTCCCTGGTAGTCCTGGCTGCTTCGAATGGGAAGCCTCCCTGGCTTCTGTTTATGCAGCAGCTCCTCCTGTCTTTGCCAGGATAGCAGAGGAAAACCCTCAGCTACTGTCAGTGCTGCCCACAAGGTTCTGAGGGGCAGTAAAGGTAATGAACGGTTTCTAATTTAATTTTGCTAATGCGGTGTTGCCTGTCTAAGGACTTGAGAAGACTACGCCGTAGCCTAAAAAGCAAAGCATTTAATTTGCTGTAATGGGAAGCATGCAGAAATTGATGACTTAAATTCTTCTCACTTCACAGGAAAAGCTTCTTTGAGTTAATTATTCAAACTCTATTTGCTCTGCCCTGCTGAAACAATTGGAAAGGGGGAACAATTACTTCCTTTGAGTGTCCTGATGGGCATTGTCCTTTTCAGAGGTCTGTGTCCTGACCTGAGGCCATTCAGATTCCCTTCTCACACACACGTAGTCTTTGTGAAAAGACCGTGCACTGTTGAGTTTCTAATGCTGAGATCTACAGCTTGCGCCTTTCCCATTAAGCAGAGAAAATAAATCATTTTAGAGATATTGCTACAAAAATGCAGATTTTCTTTTTGCTTGTGGAAGCAAACCTAGCAAAATCTCGACTCGATCCAAGCCTGCTGTTACTGTCTTTATTTATGATTGCGAGGGCTGCCGGCCTCCGTTTCGCACAGGCTGTGCTGACCAGCACGCCCTGCCAGAGCAGAGCCAAATACCGTAAGTGTGCTGCCTCACCAGGGGCACGGGGGTTTCTGTGAAGGACGTGTCTTGGTATTACGCAGCTCTGCTCGATAACATCTCCCCGCTGCCCACCCATCTTCCAAGGTGATGGGCTGGGTTCCGCATCCCTTCGTGGCGTGCCCCAGCAGATGGCGTGCCTCTCTCAGCAGAGCCCCTGGCACCTGCTGTCCTGTGCTCCTACAACGTGCACGAGGGTCAGGAGCACCTTCCCGGCAGCAGCAACCTTTTTGCCTCATCAGGCAACCCCAGGCTGACTGTATTCGTGTGTAATGATTTCTTTGTGGTTATTTTTCTGTTGATTAAAATGCATATCTGGTTAGTTTTTAAAATCAGATCGATCACATAAGCTTTACCATTTATTTGTGGCTTTGTCTTACTACTTACTTTGTGTTCTTTTCAAGTCAACGTTGGGGAGGACTGCCCTGTGTTTGATGGGTTATTTGAGTTTTGTCAGCTCTCTGCTGGAGGCTCAGTTGGTAAGCTTGCAACTCATATGTTCTTTTCTTCTCCTAAGCAGATGTTTGTAATTGTTGTAGGTGGTGGTGGGGAAGCCCTGGGACTCTTTCTGACTTCTTTAATAGCTAGACCCAGATTTCTTGTCACGTTACAATTCAAGCCTTGCGCACTGGCAGATCCCTTTACGTTTGTGAAGCGTAGCTTCATGAGTTGGAGTTACTTCGGTGACTGTACTAAGGAACCCGTGAGTGATAGAACGGTGCTGCATGTGATAGACAAAACCCTGGCTGCAACAGGGATTTAATTAAAAAAAAATTGATGTGAGCTTTACAGAAAAAAAAGTTGTAAAAATATTGCTCTGAGTAGGTGTAGCCTGGAAAGCAAAAAGGGGTTACTTAAAGCAACTGGCTGGGGGCCTGAGGCAAAACGGAATTGAAAGCTGGAACATTGAAAATGCTTTCTCTGTTTGCAAATACTTTGTTGCAGAAAGCCTTGGTATTACCAAACTGTGTAGCTGTGCAAAGGCGTTAAAGCTTTGTGGCCGCTACTCCCGCAGTGACATCTAGAAATCTTTGTTTCCTGTAACGGGGCTCAGCCGTACGTACAAGGACTGACTGCAGTGTTTTTTTAAGTAACTGCACTCTGTGGTCCCAAGGTTGTACGTTCCACAGAATGTAGCATTCGTTTCCATCCTTGGGGACTTGCCAAACTGCAGAAAGTTTAGGAAGGAGCTGGGGGAAGAGAACTTTCTTTGTCTAAATGCATATTCAGTGACTGACCCAAGTATATATTAGATAAAACCATTCATTAAAGTCTCTTGCTTGTGGCACTGAGAAATCTTGACCGTCTTCAACCGTGCCCCAAGCTAGATGCTGCGGACTTGTTTGTGCAGATTTCATGCTCTGAGGCATAAACAGGAAGCAGTCAAAAGTGTGTGCAGGCACAACAGTGGCTGTGTTGCTCTTCCCTTGTCTTTGTTAGCTTGTTGAGCCAGCCAGCATTCAAACCCTTGACATGGGCTTGTGCCCAAAAGCAGACAGAAACAATGAGGTGATGACAAGGGACCTGTGCTTTACCCCTGCGTCTCTGCCGTGGGTACACTGTCCTCATGCTAACGTTTTGTAATTCTTCTCCCAACAGCCAGTGCTGTGAAGCTGAACAAGCAGCAGACAGATATCGCTGTGAATTGGGCAGGAGGCCTTCACCATGCAAAGAAGTCGGAGGCTTCTGGCTTCTGTTACGTCAACGATATTGTCCTAGCCATCTTGGAGCTCCTAAAGTAGGTGGATTCCATACCACTTTGAGTCCTTACCACTCTTTGTTGCTTTTTTAGCTGTGTTTTCCAGGGAGGTCTTACTGAGCTACCTCTTTGGGATGTGGTGCCCTCTCTGCGGAAGGGCTGTGTCCCATTGTGGCTCTGTGCGGGAAGCAGAAGGCTTGGAGCATTGCGTGGTTGCTCTTAGGCCCTCCTCCTTCCCCCGAGAGAAAGGGGACACAGCTGTAAGATGTGTCTGCTGGTTACCACCCTGACAGCTTTTGGCTCAAGGCAAACCTCAGTGGGAGGCTTGGACATAAAAATGCAGAGTCCGTTGGCTGAATCTGAATAAACTGAGTCAAGTCTGCCTTCAAAGATCAGCTGCAGCAGTAAAAGCCACTTTGTTTTCCTTGGTGATTCTGTTCCATTGCTGACTGAGGCACGTGCCCATTCTCCACACTTCTTGTGCCTGTAGACACCAGAGAGACAGCTGCTTGGTAGCTGTGCGGCCTCGGGATCAGCACCGATTCTTTGCCCTCTTCCCATGTACTCTGCTGGGGAGGGCACTTTCTGCTCTGAAGAAATGCAGCATTTGACTCCTTTCTGATCCTAGGTATCACCAGAGAGTGCTGTACATTGACATTGATATTCACCATGGGGATGGCGTGGAGGAAGCCTTTTACACCACAGACCGTGTGATGACCGTGTCCTTTCATAAGTACGGAGAATACTTCCCGGGAACAGGAGACCTACGGGTGAGAACGAAGGCTTAGCAGAAAATTCTCCTGAAATTCTTAACTAAAGTCACTGATCTCCTGGGTTTTCCTGCTTTAAGTAATGCTGTCAAAGTAGCATCCTTTTAGTGAGAGCAAAGGTATATATGTGAAGCAGCTGGCTTGGCTCTTGGAGTGGGTGCTTTGTTCCTGTAGTCGTGGTCTATACAGCCATGAAGTCACGGCTGTGATATTGGTCATTTAGCAGCCTTCTGTGGAATTATGCTCAGAGAAGTGACTGAAAATGGCGTCTTGGTCACCTGCAGCTTCTTCCAAGCTCAGTTTGGTCACGCAAGCTTTTTGTGAAAGTTTATCGGGGAGTGCCTTCGTGTGTGTTGGTGCATCTTGCTGGCATTTCTTCCCCTGAGTCAGTTCTGCATGTGAAGGAATCACGTGGTGTTCACGGTGGCACTCTTTCAAGTCAGATACAGGTGTGGTATCTAGTTGGAACTGGAATTTTGGCCACCAGTTTTACTGCTGTGTAAGAGAGTGGCTTTTGCCAGTGGAGTGGGAGGTTGGATGCTCAGAACAACATTAAGGATACTAGATTCTTGTGTGATTTGTGTGTTGCAGTTGATTCTCTGGTGACCTTATGGTCTCTCCTGTCTTTAACAGGACATTGGTGCAGGCAAAGGCAAGTACTATGCTGTCAACTATCCCCTCCGTGATGGAATCGATGACGAGTCCTATGAGGCGATATTCAAGCCGGTGAGTGACTTTGCTGGGTGATTCTTTGTGTATCATACTTTGTCATTGGGTACTTGTGGAGCCATTCTTTGTGGAGACTCAGATTGCTGTTATAAGGTCTTTGGGGGCTGTATTTCTCCCTAACAATTGCAGCCTGTCATCAGTAAGCTTTTTATTTGCAAGAGCCCCAGTGTTACCAGGACAGGGGAGCCAACAGCTGTGGGAACACTAGGGATGTCTTCTTGTCGCTTGCTGACGTGGACATTACTGTGTTGTTGTGACACTGTCCTGTGGAGAAAGTGTAACAATGGGTTTCTTGTTTAGGTGATATCTAAAGTGATGGAGACATTCCAGCCTAGCGCAGTTGTCTTGCAGTGCGGGTCGGATTCTCTGTCAGGGGACAGGCTGGGTTGTTTCAATCTGACCATCAAAGGTAAGGGTACAGAGTTTCCATCAAAATAGCAAGGCTGGGTCTCTGATCCTGAGAGGCCAGAACTGTATGGTACTGTGCCTGTGTTAAACTGGCACAAATAATCTAATTAATTTTAACTGAGTAGTTTGTCCTTATGCTGTGAAGCTACAACCTTTTTCCCCACTGCCTTTGCTTCAGGTCATGCCAAGTGTGTGGAGTTTGTAAAAAGTTTTAATTTGCCTATGCTGATGCTGGGAGGAGGTGGCTATACGATCCGCAACGTGGCTAGATGCTGGACCTATGAAACTGCTGTGGCTTTGGACACTGAAATCCCAAATGGTAATAATTCTCCCCTGAAATGTTTGAGGCAAGACAAAGCGACAATGACTATCCAGTAACAGAGCTTGGGGAAGTAATGCTGCTGCAGGAGAGGCAGGAACCCTAAGATGTTTCATTAGCTCTTGATTATTACTGTGGAAGAGCTTTTTGATTCTCTGATTTGCAGTAGCTGTTCCTGTTTGCATTACTGTTCTGTAGGTCTCCCCTCCACCAAAAGGTACCCAGCAGGCTTGCTGTCATACCAAAATGAGATGACCTTCTACTGAAAACTTTTGTGTGCATTGATAGTGTTTAACTGACAAATAAGCTTAGGCTCTGTTGTTGCTAAGCTATTTGCTTTGATCTGAGTTTGCGCTATGAAATCTTCAGCTCCTACCCCTAGGAAAATGCAGTTGTGCTCTTACATTGCACTGAAATCCACTGTGTATGAGGTATTTTATTACCGGACCACGGTTAATTTGGGCTTTTGTTCTATTTTCACTTGTCTGCAGAACTTCCATATAATGACTATTTTGAGTACTTTGGACCAGACTTTAAGCTGCACATCAGTCCTTCCAACATGACTAACCAGAATACCAACGAGTATCTCGAGAAGATCAAGTAAGTGTTTGCTCCTCTTCACAAGACTGACACCTTCTACTGGGGGCTTCAGAGCCGTGGGTGGCTTCTTGCTGACAGAGGTATTTCTTTTCTGGCTGGCTCTAGGCAACGTCTCTTTGAGAATCTGCGCATGCTGCCTCATGCCCCTGGTGTCCAGATGCAGCCAATTCCCGAAGATGCTGTTCAGGAAGACAGTGGAGATGAAGAGGAAGAAGATCCTGAGAAACGCATTTCAAGTATGCACTTGCCTCTGGCATAGTGGCGTTGTCTTGCTGGGAAGTGTACAGTTCAGGGCCTGTGAGTGCCAAAGCTCAACGGGATCAGTTAGCTGGAGAACTGTGCAGGCACTAAACAGAATTACCTTATTAAAGGCAGGAGGATATATGATTCAAATTTATTTTAATTCTGGAGTCATTCAGTTTGAATCTGTTTCTAGTGTTCTGATTGATTTTGTAATGAAGCAGTGGAGCTAAGTAGTACTGCAGGGCTGGTAGATTTCGTTTCCCTGGGAGAAATGTCTCCCTGGGAGACAATTTCCATAAAGAAAGAACTTAGGCCTTAATGTGAGAATTTAAACAGTTTCTGTGATGGAGGTGCTATGACAATCTCCCAGAAAGTATTCTATCAGGTTTGATCCCAGAAGTTGCCTGCCTCAGTGAAAATGCTAGTTTTTATCCAGATTGGCTGATGGCCTTTAGATCTGGCAGTCAGATTTTCTCAGTGTGAAGTTGGTTAACCTGCTTATGCTGTCAAGTCTAGACATCACGCTGTATCTAATCCAAGTCCTACATGTGATCTTAGATCTTAAGCATGAGCAGTCAGAAGTGATCAGTTAAAAGAGACGGCAGGTAGAAAGATGAAGCGTTTTCACTGCAGCCTAATTGTGACTTACGCAGGTTTATCAGTTCTTTCCCACGTGTGGAGATGCCCTTGGAGAAGTTAGTGCTTGGTGTCTTCTAATTTTTAACGCTGCTGAAACAACCTCTTCTCCCCTTCACTCACAGTCCGCAATTCTGATAAGAGAATATCGTGTGATGAAGAATTCTCTGACTCTGAAGATGAAGGGGAAGGAGGGCGCAAAAATGTTGCCAACTTTAAGAAAGCGAAGCGTGTGAAAACAGAAGAGGAAAAGGAGGAAGAGGAGAAGAAAGGTAACAGTGAAAGCTAGGACTGGAAGCCCTCCCAGCTGTACGGAATTTTGCCTGGTGTGTGCTTTCCTACTCTTCTACCATGTATTTTTTTTCTCCTTCTAGAGGAAAAAGAAGAGGAAAAAACAAAAGAGGAGAAACCAGAACCCAAAGGGTGAGCCCCATGTCTCTTGGCTTGGCAATTAACTGGCTGTGTTTGTACTTCCTTGTGCATTCCCCCGATGGGTTATTGTGTAACTTGTGGGGTTGGAAGGGGGATGTGGTAGTTTGGATGGCTTTGTCATGGGCAGAAGTTTGCATAGGTAGAACAGCACACCTGATAAAGCGCTGTGAAAGCCCTCAAAGAAAAGGGCTCAAAAATACTGTGTATTCGGTACAACATTACTAGTTTTAGGGGGAGATTGACATCAGAATGTGGTGAGTGTTTTTAGGATGGGCTATCTAAGCAACCTTTTTAGGGCTGCACTTCTAGCTTGGGTACAGCCTGAGGTACTTGTTTAAACCAAATTCTTTGCTATTTCCTTTCACAGGGTGAAGGAAGAGACGAAATCTACCTAAGATGGCTGCAGCTGCACAGTACCTGTCAGTGCATAGCTATCATAGGTTAGCTTCTCTGGTTGCCTCCCATTCCACAGGATTTATATTTTATATATGTTTCTGTATATATTTCTATATAAATATATAAATGACTTGAGAACTGTAAATTATTCCTTGCTGCACTCCTCTGGGAGCAGATAGGGAGGATTCTGCGGAGTAGAGAGACCTGCACTGCCCAGGATTGGTGACTGGGAAGTTTCACTCTTGCCTTCCACTGCCTCCTTAGTGTGTCTTTTAAAAAAATCACTTCCTTTCTTTACTCTCCTCTGAAGTAACCACCCTTGGAAAAGAATAATTTAAGTAGAAGTAGTATCTGCATTTCAGGTTAGGTGGAAAGATGGCCATGAAACTTTTTCTTTTTTTTTTTTTTTTGATGGGAGATATGAATTCCCAAATGAAGCCTGTGAGAGACTGACTATTCCTTTGGTCTTCAGTCTGATTCCACCATGGCAAGTAACTGCAAGCTGGTGCCGCTTCTCAGGGTCAAATAGTGCAGTTCTTGAATAGAGTTGGCTACCTCCCTGCAGCAAACTTGTGGAAAGAGATGAAGCAGCTTAAAAGCAGATCTGAAAATTGCTTGAGTGAATCTGCCCAAGAGCCCTGCAGGTGCAGATCTGGAAAATGCAAAACGAAAATCACCCTAATGTGGTGGTTAACATTTTCCAAGATCTTGCAGATCCAGTTAGTGTGGCAGCATTATGCATCTTGAGTAAGAGAAGGGATGAAATTTTTATACATTTTTTTCTATACCTATGCCCCTCTTTGCAGGGGGCAAGTGAGTTACTGCCCGTCTGGCTGCCTGCTTCGCTTTTCCAGCTTGTTCTGCCCTCAGCTACGTGTGCTGTGATTTGCTTTCTTGGTCCTGATCTGTGTCCTAGCTGAAACCATGGCAGAAATGCCCAAGTCGTGTAAAGACCAGACAAACCGAGCCCAGCTGAAGCCTCTTGTCGACATGTGTCGCTCACTGAAAAACATCTCTGAAGTGAAGCATACAACTGTTGTCAGGTTGAACCTCTCCTCTCTGCTCTCAAGGCCAGTAAATATGGAGAACTTTTTATCAGCAGTCTGAGCAGTTATCTGTACAAGGGAACAGCAGATGGGGCTCTGTACATTTTTATAACTACTCCTCTTCCTACTCCCACACGTTATCTCACACCCAAAGGTCTTTTGTGATCAGAACTGGCCTTTCTCTTGCATCTCGTTTTGTACAGCTGATCGTTAGATGAGCTTTCTGTGAAATGCTTTGCTGAACTCCAACTTTGCAGAAGTTTTGCAGGCAGTTTTGACTCGCTGCTCTCCTTTCTCAGGGGGATTCCTCTGTCCGTAAGAGGATCTGTACCTCCCACGGAGTGCTGCTGATGGTTTCAACTCTAATAATGCTGCTAACTTAACACAGGTTATTTTAAAAATGTTTTATTTTTTTAAATACTTTTTTTCCCTTTTCCACCGTAAGTTTTTTAGTCTCTTGGAATCTGAGTGACGTCTCACTCCCGCTCTTCAGTGTTTGTATGTGAAGCGAGAGAGATCAGTGTATCTTTGTGTCTGGGGGGGAAATATATTGTGGTTTTTTAAAGATGCTTTTATTTTGAATTTTGAGAACCTTTGTAATAAAACTGGTACATTTCTATGGTTGGCCTGAGTTTGTACTGCTTTCTGCTGAGAGGAAATACTTGGTTAGAGTGGGAGTGTGGTTGATTTTCAGAGTCACTACTGGAAAATGTTGCAGGGGCTTGGTCATGATCATGGTGTAGTGTAGAGCACTACAACAAAAAATGACAACTGTAATAAAGCTTTGAAAACGTAAGGCATGATTTTTTCCCCCCTCTTGTGGGGGGGGGGTTGGCTAGGTATATTGGTTCAAATGCATCTACTGAAGTCTGTAGCATTGTATATGGAACATGCTCCATGCTGCATGTAAAAGAGCACTTCAGTTCCCTTGGTAGATGTTGAAATTTCCTTGATTTATTTTTTGTTCCTCTGCATTTTATAAAATAGCATTAAAATTCTCATGACCCTTTCTCTCCAGAAAAAGGTGAGTTGAAATGCTGTACGTTTTGTGTGCTCACTGCTCTTCTACTAAGGATCATGGGGGCAGTTCTTGCCCTGAAATTGCAGCCAGGCTGTCCTCCAGCAGCACTGCTGATGCTGATTGGGGTTGCAGTTTGGTGGTACAGTGTTTCATGCACTGACTCTTGATCTTTAAGCAATGTTAGTCTGGAAAGGGAAAAATAAATTACAGGAAGGGAGTATATTATATATATATATATATATATTTTTTTTTTTTTTTTTTTTTTTTTTTTGCATGAGCTTAAGTGGTTTTAATCTGGTATTCAGTGGAAAAAAAATAAAATCAGGAGCAGGTTAATTTTGCACTGAGTGCTGATCACAGCTGAAATGCACATGGAAGGTTCCCAAGCCAAATCTGTTGTTTAGGTTGTTAAAGAAAAGGTTTGAGTGGCTCAGTTGCCTTTCATTGCTGT
This sequence comes from Heteronetta atricapilla, assembly GCA_011075105.1. Taxonomy (NCBI): domain Eukaryota; kingdom Metazoa; phylum Chordata; class Aves; order Anseriformes; family Anatidae; genus Heteronetta; species Heteronetta atricapilla. The sequence continues at coordinate 5,883,168 of CM021753.1, read as the reverse complement.
AATAATACTCCAGGAAACTTAGCTATCCTTCTCACCCTAGCACACAATTAAAATCCTCTTCTCCATGAACAAAAACAACTGTACAATTCAAGTCACCCCTGCTATATCATGCATGCCAATGTGCGACTGCAGCCTTCCTCCCTTCCAGGCTGTCTTAAAATGGCTGCCGCAGCACGGCTCCGGCAGATGCCTCGAGCCCGGCACCTCTCAGCTGGGCCTGCTGCAGCTGTGCCTCACGGGGCACATGGAGCCATCTTCCACCTCAGAAATAATTTGCAGATCTCAGTACCTGTGCTTTTTTATATTTTTTATTTTTATTTTTTGGCCCAGGTTAATGGGGATGAATGCCTGCTGCAGTTGGAAGTGGGTTACTTGCTTTAGTTTCCCATTATTGGTAATAATAAATACCTTCTGCAGTTGGAAGTGGCTTATTTGCTTTTATTGATAGGATGAACTGCATAAAGCCCTTTGGGCTTTTATCAAGGGCCACAGAGGAGTAATGGTGGCCCTGCCCCAGGCCTTACCTTGGCAGGGTGGTGCCCCAGCAGCCCTCAGTCCTTGCTTTTCTCTGGCCTCCCCTTTGCTGGCCCAAACAGCAGGGGCAGGTGATTAAAGGGGGATTAGGAGCAGGCCATTAGCTGCAGGAGGCCCTGTGCTGTCCTACAGCCCGTGGGGGCAGGATGAGCTGCCAGAGGCTGTCGCCTTTGTGCTCTGCAGCTGCTCTAAGGTGGGCAGTGCTTGCTCCTTCCTTCCCCAGGCAGACCTGAGCTGTCTCTGTCCCTGAGCAGACCACAGGAGAAACGACGGAGGCATCCAAAATGCCCTCATTTTCTCTTTGGCAGGAAAAATCTTTGCTCCCAGGTACTAGCTCTTACAATCAGGCATGTCTCCACAGTGCAGGATCAGCTTCTTCCTAAAGCCACTAAAAATTAAGCCAAACTTACACTGGGTCCTCTTTGGCATTCCTGGTGAGAAGGCTCCCCTCCACCCCCAGGAACCGTGCTTAGGTCTCCCAAAATCAGGTACAGAGCCAACGGTGCTAAGGTAGCAGTGACAAGAGGCTGGTGTGAGAAAGTCCTTTGTGGCTGTAGCTCTACATCTGCTGCAAGTCAATTAACTGCAAGCAGAGCCAGGGCTGGGGTGATTAAATGCAGCAGCTGTTGAACTAAACAAGCAACTGCTATCTTCGCTGGCCCTTGTCTGGCATCCAGGACAAGAAGGACTCAAGCTCACCCATAAAGGGGTCACCATTTATTCCTTTCAAATGTTACAATAAAACCCATACAGCTTTTTTTTTTTTTTTTAGAAGTTAGAAAATTGCAAATCAAGTGTTTTGGCCATTAAAAAATTATTTACAGAGAAAATAATGTTGCTTCACATTATACAGCTGGCAGGCCCCCTCCCTCCACCCCAGACCCTAAAAGTTATTCCCTAGAAGCAGAATTAAACACAGCGGACTTACAAGCTTTACGGTTTTAAGCCAATAGTAAGACTTTATAAAAAAAAAAAAAAAAAAAAAAAACAACAACAAAAAAAAACCTAACCAGATTAGCTTTTAAACCATTGGTTTCTATAAAAAGCACAAAATACTTTAAATGAAGTCAGAACCAGGAATGTAAACTGAGAAAAAGAATCCATTGAACAGTCACTGGCTTGCTGGGCTCAGAGGAGCGTGGGGACGGTCGGGAGGCCAGCAGAGACCAGAGCGGGATGTGGGCTCTGGGGTCTTACAAACTGTAAATTCCAGTTATGTCCAGGATAGTCTTCCTCCACAGTTTTAAAGGATTCAGGTAAAACTACTCCGAGTTGTGATGGTGATGGGAATCCAAACCAGCTTTCTAACAGGAAGGAGAGAAATAATAATTCAGGGCTGGGTTTTAGAAAGCGCTGTCAGTTCTACACTGGAGAGGGGAGGTGTGTGGGCAAGGCAGCGAGTCCGTGGTGTTACTGGGGTGGAGAGGATGGCGCAAGAGTCTCAAGTTAGGTGGATGCCAAGCAGGCTCTACTCTTCCTTCTGCTCCGCCACCGCGGGAGCTGTGGGCTCAGGCCCCGCGGGTTTCGAGGGCTCCTCTGGTTTGGCTGTATCCCCCTGGGGGTCCCCCGGCTGCTGCTTCTCCTCCCCCTTGCTCTCTCCTGCTTCTGCATCCTCCCTCTTGGGCTCGGCTTCCTGCTGCCCCTCGGCAGCGGCCCCAGCCCCGCTCGGCCCCGCACTGCCCCGCTCCTCCGCCTGCCCCTCCTGGGGGGGGGCTGAGGGCTCCGTCCCGCTGCCGGAGCCAGGGGGGGTCTCCTCTCCCTTGGCCTCTGCTTTGCCTTGGTCCTCCGTGGGAGAGGACGCGGAGGAGTCCCCGGCTTCTTTCTTGTTCTTCCTAAAGGAGATCCCGCTCAGCTTGAAGGACTTCTTGAACGAGAACTTCTTCTTCTTCTTGGGGGTGTCCTTGGGGGCCGCAGCACCTTCGGGCTTCGCGTCCCCACCTTCGGCTGCGGGGGCCGGCTCGATGGCATCCTCGGCACCCGGGTCGCCCTTGCTGTCCTCCTGGGGGGGCTCGGCCGAGCCGTTGCCGTTGAGGGGCGCCGCCTCGCCACCCGCCTTGGGCGTCATGTCCCCGTTGAGCCGCAGGTGGCCGTTCTCCTGCGGGAGCAGCTCCGCATTAGGCACGCCCAGGACCCAGCGCCCGCTCCCCAAACCCCCCCCCAAAACCCTTCAAGCCCACCACCAGCTGGGGGGAGGGGGCGGCAAAAACCCAAATCCCCCCAAACCCGCAGCCAGGCGGGGCGCGGGGCCCCAGAGCCCCAAATCCCCCCAAATCAACCCGCAGCCAGCTGGGGCGGGGGCTCCTAGCCGTGAAAAGGGGGGGCACCGGGGCGGAGGCGTTCGCACCGGGCGGGGAAGGGGAGGGGGTCCCCGCGCTGCCACCGGGCGGCGCCCGCGCTCCGCGCCCGGTGCCGGGAGGGGGCCCGGGGCGCGGCCCGGTGCCGGCCGGTTCCGCATCCCGGAGCCCCCGGGCGGGACCCCCCCGTCCCTCCCTTGCCTCCTCTCCCCCCCCCCCCCC